>VXAU01005997.1:778888-903564 GCA_013399695.1 Formicarius rufipectus
TTTTTTTTTAGAAAACGTAGCCAACAAAGTGTCCAGTATTCAACAAGTATCTTGTGAACCAACTTCAGGCCCAGAGCTGCTTTTGAACTGTTCACTGTGATTCTTCATGTGCTCATTTCTTTGTGTTACCAGTCACATGGTAACATTTCTGATTCTTGGATGAATGATGTTTTCAAACAAAAAGAGGGATTTGGACACATTACTTTTGGTTCAGAACTTTTCATGAATGCAGACATATGAAAATGTCTTACATCAGTGTTTCCTGGATACTTGCTTTTGAAAGAAAGCTTACTTATGTGAATGAAAGTTTTGAAAAACAGTAATACTGAGACAGTACAATTTTATAGGAGCAAGGACTAGTGGTTAATTTTTCAGAGTAGCAAACTATGATTCAGGGCAATACAGAGCAGAAGCATGATCCTGGCGCAAACTGAATGTATGTCTATGTGATTGCCACAGAAGAGCAACTTAGAGCTTGAAGTAGGATTACAGTCAGAAGTGTGGGGCTTGCCTGCTATTTCACAGTATATTTTCATAAGCAGCTTGAGCATTTGGGTCATGGTTGTCTTTCTTCCCCTGCTTTGGTCATAATGTCCTGTGTGTATGTCAGCTGCAGCACTTGGCAGACCCCTGTGAGCTAATTCACCTCTCTCAGCTTGCAGAAAATGGATGTATTTTGTCACAGGGCAGTTTTCTGTCAGGTAATCGACTGTATCTGTTCACTGGGAGTCCAACAAGCTCTCAGTGCAAGGTAAGAACTGTGAGTGTGCAGCAAGAGGGGAAAAGGTAACTTTTGAAAACAGTCTAATGTTTGTCTTTTGAAATTATGTTCTTTCGATATTTGATCTCCCTGATGAAAGCCATTGTGACATATGCATTGCATGCTGTTTGACAACTTGTTACTTAAAGAATACGAAGTATCCAAGCATTAGCTTCAATTCTGTGGGCTTCGGTGTTGGAATAGGGCGTCATCATTCCGTCACACTTAGAAGAGTAAAGGCTGCGTATTTCTCCATCACCAGTGCTGTCAGAAAGAGCTCATGTGCCCCAGACATGTCCCAATCCCTGCAGTCACAGATGTTAGTGAGACTGGATAAGAAAAAGTGGCTTAGTGTTGTGTTTATTCTCCGCTTTTCTGGGGACAGCTACTGCAGGGTGTAGTGAAACAGCCATGGGGCTTTTCCAACGATGGCACCACAGTTATAATGCACTGTGTTTTTGTCTGAGCTGTGTATTTCTTTCTGTGAAAAAGAAGTGATGCATTATAAAGCAAAATACATACATTATAAAGCAAAATACAAAAAGCACTGAAGCCGCCCAATTATCATCTAACAGTCGGAGCAGGTGGCAAAGGATTATCTCACAATATTATCTCTTTGGGAGATCAGTTGATGGTTACATGTCTTTCTGGAGAGGGACAGGCTTTTGCCAAACTCAAGTCACTGGGCATCAAGCTGAACTACTACAATAAAATACTTAGTCAGTCAAGACCAACTGAATACAAACTCAGCATCTGAACCCAGACCCAAGGTGACTGTTCCCCATGCTGGCTTTAAGATGCTGGTGGTGATAATTAATTATGTCACACCTAATTAGTATTTAAAAAATGTGTTATTGTCAGTGTCAAAATCTTCTTTATTTTATTTCATTAGCATAAAGTGAACTGAAGCTTCCCCTTGGACTCCTCCAAGGGTAGATTTGTCTGTTTATCAAACTTGTGGTTTTTCAGTCTGTACAAACCCTGCCAGCTTGTTTGCATCAGAAGGATTACCTAGGACTTCAACTATGACCCACTAGAAATCTGCATAAACTTATTTAAATTCCTACATCCAGTGGTCTAGGGCTAAAGTCAAAGGTGAACACACAGCTATGGTGAAACACTGACTTATTATCCACCATCCTGAGCTTCCATCATTTGGGCAATTTCACAGATTCAAATCAAATGGCAAGGTACATCTTCCACCAACCGAGACCTTTCACCTGTCACTTTCTCAGTATTTAAGCTGCAAAGAACAGTTTGAAAAATGGCTTGCTCTCATCTATACCTTTGCAATTTAGCACTCCCATTACAACCACACTAGGCTAGGTGGGAGCAGAGTTCAGGCCAAGAGAGATACATATTCTGCCACCTACTGTGCATCACCTGTCCACCACTGACTGACGAGGGACACTTTTTCCTTGCTTTAATGAACATGCAATGATGTTTGCAAAAACCTTTCAAGCATCTACATCCAAAGCCGCATAATCAATGGCTAAGCTGTCCTACTCTTGTCCTTCTAATATTGCTAACATCGTTGATCTTGGTGAAAAATCAATATGGAAAATAACAGGGTGGTTTAGTAGCTGGCATCTGAAAACATCCTAAATGGAAGCTGCCATTTTTTTTGAGAGGACAAATTGCTCCTAGGTGGTTGTTTTCCCCTATCTGATCTGTTCTTTGTTGTAGTCTTTCCTGTATGAAGCTTTCTCGAGTAAATTTTCTCGCCATCAAGCTGGTGAATATATTCCATCTCCATTTCTCCAGAAAACTAACATCCCTGTGCTTGAACATAGTACTTAACTACCTCAAAGGTCATGGAGACAAGAGTGTGAGAAAGTGAGCATCAAATGATGCCCTATCCAGACAGCAGGGAGGGGACACACAGCTAGTCTGCTTGGAGACAATAGATATCTATGGACATTAGGATGCTCATACCCCATATGAATGACATGTAAGAGGAAAGTAATTTTGGATAAAAAAAAAAAAAAAGAGAAAAAATAGTGAATAATAGTCTGGGAATTGAATGGTCATTTAAAATCAGTCCTCTATTTTTGAATCTTGAATTTTCTTGAAGTTTTCTTACGGAATTGTTATTTGCAAAAGCTGCCTTTGATGTAAATTAACTGTTTTTTTGAGAGAACAGATACATTGAAGAGCACTTGGGAGATCACTGTGAATTAATGTATATGCTCCTTGGAGAGAAAAACATTCAGTCAGCAGAAGCCTGAAAAAATGAAAGCAGTTATTTCCATCTACTCTCTACTTTAACACCATGCCTCATCATAAAAAGCACTCTTACTGCCAAGACAACAGTCATTCAACTTGTCCTGTACTGTGATAGCACAGTGGGGAGAGAGCCTACATGCCCAGCAAACCACACAAGGGCTACTCCGCTGTGCCCCTTGAAATAATTCCTGTCCGCTCTACCCGGATCAGGTCCTTTTGTTTCATGGAAAGTATCGGTCCTGGCAAAAGCATGATGTAGTCAGTTTACCCTATTTGTTACTAAGGGGAAGAATAGCTCAACTGTTAACAAACTCTGCTTATTGTGGTTTCAAAAAATAGTATTATTTGCTTCAGCTGATGTCTGTGAATTCCAAGTGTTTTGCTGCTTACTACCTTGATGGGAGAGCAGAACAGAGGAGAAGAAAAATGCTAGAATGCAGACCAAAGATACACAACTGTAGTAGCAGCTGAGCAGTAGGGCACATGAAATCTGCTCTCATGTACCTCCTGTTTGTGTGATGTGCTCTGGTTTCTAATAATAAAACTGAACTCATCTGTAGCCTTTTACGTTGGATCACTGGGTTGTATTTCACTCATCTGGAGGGCTGCTTTTTTTCACAATAGCTGTAGGAATATAATACCTTTGAGAGCTCTACCTCATATGACTGAAATTATTTAATGGGTTATATGACTATTAAAAGGAACTGTGACAGCACAGGGGGAAAAAAAAGAATTTATAATTTCCTCCTTGGCTTCTACTGATTAGAGTCTTGTTGTTTATTGAGGTTTGGGTTTGTTGTTGTTTTGTTTTCTAAATGATTCAACTGCATTTTACTTTAATAGTTCAGTCCTGCCAATCCTGGATCCAGGTACAAGATGAGTAGACAATCAGCACAATCCTAATTGTGCAAATATGAAAAGCTGAGCAAGTGACAAGGCTCAGGACTTTTAGGCAGAGTGTTTACAATGGTGTTTTTATTTTGTTAATGACTCACTGTACTGATTCACCCATGCTTTAGTGAAAGCTGCCTTGTTTAGAGAGTCTCACTGTTTAAACAGGGTAAGATTATTCCCAGCAGAAAAGCTTGAAAAAGTCCTCTGGGAAAACTAAAGACTAAATAAAATTTGTTATTTTAAAGTGAAGAACATGCAGATAACAACTTTAGTTTTAAGCAATGGCAAAACTCTTTTTATCCACCATAAAATTGGTTAAGATTGATTTCTTGATTTTTTTATTGGAAAAACAATATTCTTCAGTACTGATTCAAAAGCTGTGAAACATCAAAAAATATAGGTGACCTCTCAAGTCTTTGGTATATTGAATTTAATCCGGGTACTAGACTTTTAAATAGCTGAAAATAGGGACTGAAAGTGACTTGGGAGCTTTGTGTCATGGACTTTCATGGGGTGCTTATCAAAATTTTGCTTCTGATACTTTTGGTAAAATGTTCATTCTTGTAGTGAATAGCTTGCATCACCCCAAAAGTTCTCTATTAAGCAACTGTCCACTGACTCTGAGAGTTGCCTTATTAGAGAAGAAAACCCCACCAAAACAAAAGAAAACCTATCAACACCACAGATTTGCTTCTCACCTGGAAGCACTTAGAGGATGTAAGTGGATCAGCGTCCATCTCTGTTTATATAGCAAGCACATTGCTCCAATGATTTGCTAAACTGTTAAACGATTTCAAGTGAAGCACTGGATTTTCCCGTCCCCTTCCAGAGAGGTTGGTTGTGCTGGGAGGGAAGGAGGGCTGCAAGCTCGGTTTGATTGTCCACCGGCGGGGGAGGACGGGGCGGTCACCCTCTGCAGTGGTGTGTGGTGCTCGGAGCTGCTGGGGGCTGCCTGCGGGAGCAGCCAGGCATCTGCGGACGGAAGACCATCCCGGCATGGGGCTGGTTGGTTGTCTTCAAAGCCTTTATACCTCAGGTTACTTGTAAGGCTGATGCTTGGGGAGTTCTGCTAAAACAGGACTGTATATATTCCCTGGTTTGCCTGTAATTTGCAGCTTATGAAAACCAGATGGATGACTCAGTGCTCTGCAAGTTAGAGTAGGAATGGGATCTTCTGACATAAGAGCAGCTTTTACAGAAAACACTGAGTTAAGAAGACTCAGGCTCCAGCTAGATTGCTTCTTCCCTCCCCCCCTCTTTTGTCTATTTTTACTGCATCATTGGTATGTGTCCAAGGAAAGTCGGCCATATCATTCGGAAATACAAGGGGATAAACTTTTGACTGTCAGATCTCTTCAAGCTGAGAGACTCCGGAGTAAATGAGCTGGGAGAGAGAGAATTAAAAGGAGGGATTTCTTTAGGTGAACTTTTTAGGTTGTTTTGCTCTGCCAACAGCAGTGTAAAATCACGAAGAAACTGCAGCAGTGTTTCCCCACTGTCTTTCTAAGTAATGTAAGTTACCCTTTCACACTCATCTCTAACCGTTCGTGTGCTTGTTCTGCTTTCAGGTGTTTGTGAGAGCAGTGGTTTTACAGCGGCTGAGCTCTTGCCAGGAGCTCCGCTGGGCGAGCGAGTGAGTGAGTGAGTGAATTGCTTTGTCTTTCTTTTGCTTCTTTAAGTCACGGTGGTAGTGGGGAAGCTGAGCAGTTTGACACCCCCTTTATTTGACAGTCGTGCTAGCTCGGCTTTAGATGGCTGTTGAAACCTTTAAACCTTTTCAGTGTTTGTGCAGAAATTTGTTTGTAGTTGCAAAAGACAATAGCAAATGTTTTGATTGAGCTGTGTGTGGCAGGCTTGCTGTAACAGCAGGCGTTTCAAAGGGAACTGTGATGCTACATAAAGAGGACAGGATGTGACAAGGGAAAACAAATGTTTCCTGCTCTTTAATATTTAAAAGAAATAATTGAAACAGAGCCAAAGAGTTTGCCTAGGAAAGAAACAGTGATGTTTATTTAAAGCAAAATAATGACTCTCTAAATCTGAGAGGACAATGCCAAGTTCTGATTAGGAGAGACAGTTTATTTTTCGCAGATGTTCATTTTTTTTGAAGCTGGCATTTGGCATTAATGTTGCCATATTCTGTTGTGCTTTCATGAAGGGTAACTTGAGCCACTGCCTGGTTCATAGCTCTCCACAGGTTTAGGTAGGTTGGTTTCCCCTGTTTTAATTTATTTTTCTGTTTTCAAAATGCAGTCTAGGCAGACTGTCAGGCATATTGATAGATTTAAGTAAAACAAAGACCAGGGATTATAATTATAGATAATGTGCCAGGTAATCTACTAAGACAAGAAACAGAACAAGAAAATTGCTCTGAACTCAAACATTCATTAGGCCAAAACAATTACGTAAATGTTCATTTATATGGGGGCAAATGAGAAAATTGTTGTGAAAGTACAGTGACTAAATAAATATTTCTTAGATAAGGGTGTGGCTTAAGAAAAGTTGCTTTTTTTTTTTGCAGCCTTGGATATTTTGTTTTCAAGGGCAATAGACTTATTACCTGGATAATAGTCTGGGGCCAATTATTGTGATTTAGTTATCAAAGGGTTTTTTTTCCTTAAAAGTCCACATTGCTGCTTGTGTGAGAACTGAAATTCACTAGCAATGCTAATGAGAGCATCTAGACAATGTGAATATTTTTAATAAACTTGAAAATATAAACTGTAGGGCCTAAAAGGTTTAGTTTGCTAAAATCTGCATAAAATTGTTTATTTTCAAGCTAGTCCCATAATTTTCTGGAAGGTATCAAAAGCCTGGAGTGGTTATAGAAAGAAGGTACTGGAAAGCTACTGTACATCATCGTGGGACTGCATCATCCTGCTAAAAAACAAAGAGGAGGTCTCTGTTTTCAGAGAGATCTTCGGAGGAATCAATCTATTAGCTGCTGACAAAATACAATAAGGCTTCTGTCCTTTGGCCCTCCTCCAAAACCGCTTACCATAAACAAAAGTTTTCCGCAAACTTCTCAGCAAAGCATTTGGCAAACTTGAATGGTGAAGAAACTCCCTTGTCTGACCTGGACCTGCAGTGCCCACAGTTTGGCTATAAAGAACATCTTGGAGTTTTCTCCATGGAGGGTTCATTTCAGTCCTTGAGATTCATCCTTTTTCATGAGAAGTGGGTTTGATATGCCTTTAATGCTCTACAGTTTTCCTTAGGGAGAAGGCTAAACAGAAATTTGCTTCAAGGAGCATCACTAAGCCATGCTGCTTTGAATGCCAAAAGGAAATATGAAGTGGATTTTTCACAGAATCAATTCTATAGTTGATTATAAAGTTTCTGGGAAGAGGGGAATATTTAAAATCATGGAAACAATTATTTCAATCAACTGGGAAAAATCTTTTGATTTCTTTGTGTAATTCATAAAAGGAGACAGCAAATGTATCTTTCCAGACACAGCATAAAAATTAGAAGTATATATACCTTTAATGCCTTGGGAGAGGTGGTGTGTGTATGTGTCTTAGAAGTTCATCTTTTTCACGGCACTGATTTTTGATAAACTCTTGGGTTTGAGGCTAGATTTGAGACAAACAGCGTCCATGGCCTGACTGCACATGTAAGGACAGTCTGAATATTGCCATGTCCAGCAGTATGCACAGTGTTTGGAAAATGAGACCTTACCTGGACAAAGATGATAGTACTGCTGGGGAATTTCCTCAGCCTGTGATAGTATTCTTTGTCTGGCGATCCCAGTTTTAGCTTGGAGGTCGTGTTGTTTACTGGAAAATCCCAGATAATCGGTGCCTGAAGCCATCATGAAAGCATGCTGGGCCTGTCTTTGCCTGATAATGGAATTTCATTAATTCATAACAAAACTAGGATTTGGACAGCTTATATAAACACAGTGATGCTCCTGCTTGCTTTGAGGAAAAGTTAGAAATTAAATTGACTGACAAGGTTGTGAGTGTCCTAACACAGAGAAGTAAGTGTTGTGTGTTACTATACTGAAGCTGAAATTTAATCATCTGCATAAAGTACTAAATGTACACAGTTTTGCTGAGACATGTAATACTGTGTCTAGACAAATGAACTACTTATATAAAAACAAAGGCAGCATGTACAGCAGGTTAGGATAAATCCTTGAGTCAAATATAAAAGAATTTGATTTGATCTGTTGGCAAGCATATTGTCTCATCAAAATTAAATGTGTCTGAGGATACGAGTGTAGGTATATATATTACTGCAAATAATAAGTTCCATTTACAAACTATGTTCCTTAATACATTTGCCTTATATAAGGGAATAGCTCTTTACATTTCATTAGTTCTTTTAAGGACAATGCAATAGTCTGTATTATAAAGAGCCATTCATTCCAAAGCCCTCAAAATTTTCCCATGGAATTTTGCCTGTCCGTATTTTGCAGGGTAACATATATGAACTTGGTCATTTCAATTGTTGAAGGAGTCCAGTGACTGTCAGATTGAAATCCACTATTGCAGATGCTACACTTGGCTGACACTTTCAACCAAAATTAGATGTGCTATTTCCAGAGAGTGCAGGTTGTGGTCATGTTTTCTGCTGATGCTTCCTGGTGAAAAAACAGAGATGAGGTAACCATGTGAAACTCATTGCAGGCACTGAAAAGAAAATCAATATTTGTTGAAAAAAATCAATATTGGAAAGGAAATAATGATTATTTAGAGGATTCTGAA
The DNA here is from genome assembly GCA_013399695.1 of Formicarius rufipectus. Lineage (NCBI taxonomy): Eukaryota > Metazoa > Chordata > Aves > Passeriformes > Formicariidae > Formicarius > Formicarius rufipectus. Next base: position 787,481 of record VXAU01005997.1, read on the forward strand.
ATACTGCAGGGAAAAGAACAGGGCTTAGCAGTCACATAAATGGACTTCACCTCTCTATAGACCTCCATTTTTGATAAGTTAACTCTGAAGACACTTTCTTCTTTTGTTCGAATTTGGCCTGCTCTTCTATTTGCTATATGACACGAGTGGTTTGGAGGCAGTCCCTTGGTGTGCTGTAAGGTTTGTGTAAACACGTGTCTGTAAAGGAAAGAGCTGCTTGGTTGCAAACATTTAACAACTGCAATTTGGAAGAATTCTTGTTTTGTGCACAAGATTTCTTTCTCTTCCTCTTTATTTTCAATCAACTGAATAAAGACCACCTCCCACTGAACAAAACCCAGGCTGACCTTTCGAGAATGAAAATGGCATTTCTTATCAAATTTTATGAACTGTTTTATATTTATAAAGACAATATTTTGTTTCTGTCATTTAAATAGCTAAATATTTATTGTATAAACGGTAATGTTAAAGGCATTTTGTCTACAATCTGTTAGCATATCCTGGCATGGCATGTCATTCCTTCTAATAATTGGGGTGGCTGACTGTATTTCCATTGGGCATTGCTTATTTAAAAAGCTGATTTTATCTAGAAGTCAGTAATTTACTTTGATCACAGGAATAGCAGTTTGTAGCTGAAATACCATACAGTGAAATAACATGTCACTAATTGTAAGTGTGGGGACAGCCAAGGATCTAGTCATCTGAGGTATCCTCTGGCAACCAAGCAGCCTTTCGACTTGCTGTCTGGACTTTAGGGCAATAACCCACAGGCAAATCCCATTCAAAAGGAAGAACTGAAATAGCAAATGGAATATAGTTCTTGAGGTGCTGAACAAGTAGATGCAGCATGGAGATGTTGGCTGGCTGTATTGGTCTTGCCACTAGCTAATTGCAGTAGGGTTAAAAGGGGCTAAATTAAGAAGGAGACTAATCAGAGACATGTGAAAAATGTTAGCAGCATGTATTCTGGCACTTCTTACGTTACATGGTGACCCTGTTAACACAAGCATCAAAAGAAACTGGTGCTGGAATGGCTGCAATGGTTTACTGTGAAATATTAAATCTAGGCTGTAATAACTTTAAGAATATGTCCTGCCACTAGGAGAAGACAAGTGACTTACAAACATACTGTAATCATATATACACAAAATGTTCCCCTGGAAGAACTCATAACAATTCTGCTTTTACAGTCAGCACTTTTGCTCGTGTGTAAAAGTATTATCCATTCTCTTTCAGTTTAAAACCATCTGAATATTATCAATTTTGGATGCATTTCAGGGGTGGTTAATTGGTGGATCTTCAGTCCTTATGCCCAAGTAGATGCCCTTTTTGAAAGAGACATAAAGACTGGAATAGATGCAATTGTTTTTGGGTTTTAATACATGAGGAGAATGTTCAGCAATTTGCTTGATCCTAATCCAGTATGGATTTATTTGTCTTAGTGTTATTAGTCTGGCTAAACATGTGTATGATCAGTTTATTTATGGGTGACTTTCTGTTCTTTTGTCATGGAAAACTATATTTTTTTTGTGCTACCACGAGCTTCTGGTCTTGCTTATTTTTTATTTTAGTTCTGGAAATGTAGAGTGGCAATCCCCTCCCCTAGGTTTGAGGATACCCCTTTATTGAACTTGTAATTTGGAAAATTGTTATTTGTGGAGTGACAGCTTAAAGAAAAAGGGGGAGTTTTGGTCTCTGCAAAGATTTATACTGTGCTTGCCTCATTCTACATCAAAGTTTAGTAGAACTTGGTTATTTGTGAGCTTGAAGGTGTGTTCTGTCTACCAGTGTGTTTTATAAATTGCTTAGGAGCTGATTTATCAAGGAAAGAGCAGTATCCAGATTATTCTGAACTACATAATTCTGACTAATATGAAGATATGAATGTGCAAAATATTTCTGCACATTGTGCAGAACAAAACCCCTACAAAGCAGTGGTGGAATCTTAAGCAAATGCACTTGAAACAATTACTTACAGAACAAGAATAAGAAAAAAGATCGTATTCAAACTATTTTGCTGAACTTGGAAATGCTTTTGAAAAGATCCAAACAATTATGTTTTTTGTGTTCCTTTGGATGTATTAATCTCTGTAATGGTCTTTGGAGAGACTTAGTATTTGTACCATATTTAGCCCCAGCCATATTTTTCCCACGATTTATATTATTAGAGAATTTGCACACTCTGTGAGAAACTGAACTTCCAAAAGAGCAGATGCCAGCAGGTTCAATGATGTTGGGTGTCTTTAAGGCCACCCTTTTCTTTTGTGAACTTCTATAAGTTACAAATACTGTAAATCTCACTACTTTCAAATTCCTCAGGAACGAAAATGATCCTCAGGAATGAAAATGCAGGACTGAGAAACAAGCCTTTTACAACATAAATAAACTCTTGAAGAGGAAAAACTGCCATGGTTTCTCTTCGTTCACACAGCTTTTTGGGTTTGTTTCTTTTTTCTTTTTTTTTTTCCCTTTTCCAGTGAGGAAACAGTACATGAAATATCCTTCTACAACTTTCTCTCCTGTAATCCTTATATTGGTGGAAGTGTTATATGTAAACCTTCAGGGATTAACTCCCACAAGATAAGCCTCTGCAAGTGTTGGTTTGGTTTTGGTTTTGTTTTGGTGGGTTTTTTTCCTATCGTGAAAGCAGATTTAATTTGATATTTAGAGCTTAAGTAATTGCACTGTACTGGAGATAGAAAATTCAAGGCCAAAAAATCATGTAGAGCCTTGTCTTAATTTCACAGTATCTGAGATTTGTTTTTTTATTTTTTTTTTTGTCCTGAGTGTTACTCTGACACAATACTATGACATGGATTAGTATGTGGTCTTTCCAAAGTGCTTGTAAGTTTTACTGGACCCTCTGCAAAGAACTGTCTCTTCTCTTATTATCTAATTCTTATTCTCCTCTGTGTAGTTTTCGGAACAACTGATCTTTCTGCATCTCAGCTCAAAAAGCGTTTCATAACAAAGAGAAAAACAAGTGTCGCACTATGAAGATTTCATCTTATTTATTAAATATGCAGTAATAATTTCTTGTCTTGCATCTAAAATAGCTGGAAATAAATTTTGATTATGAAATGCAAACATGTTCTGAGATACTTAATTCCTAATTAAAGACAAATAATTTTTCATTCATTCATTCACAAAAGTAATCCTTTGCTTAAAATCTCTCAGCAGAGATAAGTGCAGTCTTTTATTACACAGTAAACAGAAGACAGTATTGGAGGACTGTTTTATAAGAACTGAACTACACATTTTGTGGAGGCAGAGAACTCCCTCATCCCTTGGCTTTCTCATTCTAATTATTTTTTTACTATTCCATCCTATAAAAAATAATAAAATACCAGACTAGACTAGTGCATACAAAAATGTTTGTATATATTAAGGCGAATGTGCAAAAAAAGTAATGCCATTTCCCATGTTTGCACAGCCCAGAATTTTTGTTTGTCTTATTAGAAGCTGACATATTGAAGTCTTGAAAATAAGTAAGTGTAAGAGCAGAAAGGCTTCTTCCTATATGTAACTTTTGGGATGGATTTTTATCTGTGCTCCTGAATGATGACCTTTACCCTCTGAACAACCATCATTGTTTCACCTCTGGGATGTGCTCTTTCAGAAGGCCTGCTCTGAAGGTCTGGAGGGACCTCTGATAATGAAGGTGGGCAACTTTTGAATAAGGAGAACCAGGATAGCAACCAAGGCATGATTTCCCCAAGCTCTATGGCATTGCTTTTAGAAAAATAAAGAGTACCTCTGCAGAGAAACAAGACAAATTTATTAAGGAAATATCACTACAAGTCTTTTGTCTTAAGGATAAAGTAAATTTGAAAAGGTAGGAGGAAGTGGGAAGAAGTGCTAGATTAGTGTTGTATTGACTGTGAAAGGATTCACTGCTTGAGGTGATGACTAGTCAGTCACCATTCTTGTGACTCTTGTTTCTGTGACTTTGAAACATCTGTACATGCTAAAGGTACTCTGTGGCCGTGCCTGGCATTCTTCATGCAACAGTGGTGTGTTAAGGCAGATGTCTGATGGATTCATTTCACTTGACATCCCTAAGTGGCAGGGCTCTGCAAAGTGATAGAAACAGCCCTGTAGAGCCATTAATGTCCATTAACTATGCCAGAAGGGAGTGGCTACTACATCAGCTTCTGTGAAGTCTGTTCTGAATAGTTTGAAGGTTTTTCTGGGTCAAATCAAAAGTAAATCTAGCCTAGCCTTGTAATTTGGATGGTTGCTGACAGTAATGCTTACAGAGGGGCATAAGAATAGATCAGACATATCACAGTACTCTTCAGAATGTTCATTCATATTCAACGACTTTTGCTTCCAGTTCTGCTTAGAGGCGGTGTCTTTAATCAATCTACTCACCATGAATTTGTCTTGCTCTCCTGGAATGCCTGTAAAATATTAACAACTGTAGCATCTTGGGCAGTGAGCTTCACAGCTCATAGGATGAAAAATTATCCAGCACATTATTGGTATCTGTAAAAAAAGTTTCTGCTCTGTGGCAAATAAAAAAGAATAGTAAAAAGCAGTAGATATAAATTGTGAATAAAATGTAACTCAAGAGGACAGCAGGCTTTACCTGTAACAAAGAAAAGGCTTGAGAAAAACCTGGGCTGAGCCAGAGTAGCTGCTTGATAGGCACTGAGAATGGGCCACTAGGACTGTCTGGAGATTTGGGGTTTGCTGGGCTTCGCAGGTAGATGGTACGTCTTACTGTGGCTCTGGTGAAAGCTTCTGTGGAAGCACATGCTGGGAATTGGTGCATTTCTGCAGGCAAGGTACAAGATGTGGGGAGCTCTTCATCTCTGCTGTAGAAAGGTTTCAGCTTTCTCCAATAACACCAGTTCTTTAAATAGGAGTGTTGGCATGCAATCAGCAAATGAGTGTCCTTGCTGAGGACTGGAAAGGTATGTTTACTGGGTGAAGTTCAGCCATTGGGTGTTTCCAGGTTTTGAACTGCTGCATCTGACTACTAGGAAGTCAAACGGAGTGGCCCTGTGAGTGGGAAGGTGGAGGACACAGCGTCACAGCAGGCACAGTCAGGCTCTGAGTGCTTTGAGCTCCCCCCGGGAGCTGTCAATGGATTTTTGCTGTGGTTGTTTGGTCTGTTCCACTTCTGTGCCTGCAACCATTGTTAAACTCCACAGAGCTCCTCTGTTTGCCAAGGTTGTCTTGATTTTGTTTCTAACTAGTGCTTCCAGACTACCTGCTGCACACAGCTATGTGTTTACCTACTTGCTGTGAAAGTTCAGCATTGTACTTTTGCCAACATAAAGAGCCTGCCTGGGAAAACCTCTGCCTGCCACTTTACACTTGAGCAATGTCTTCTCTGAACCCATGGACAATATAAATGTTTAGACATATTGCTGTGTTTTTGAAAGATATTTTGGTTCAGAAGAAGACTTGGCAGACACAGAAGGTGACGTTGCTCTTGGGCCCTGGGCAAGAAAATGAGGTGAGTACTGTACAACAACTAATGTAAATAAGGAGGTGCAGCAACGAATATTTCATATTTTAAGCAATGTAAATACTGCAGAGGATGTGAGCCCAATTTCAGCATGCTCACAAGCTGGAAAGGGGCTCTTCCTTCTTAGTCCTTCTTCTTGTTTTTGCACTAAGATGTGCTCTGCTTTCTGCCCCCATTGTTTGCTTCTTTTATGCTTAGATTCCATCTGCTATTTCTTGCTGTGAGAGACCTAAGTTGCTTTTTCTTTTCTCCTGGTTTAAGTTCTGTACATTGTATTTGATGGGAAGTGGAATTTTTGAAGGTTGCAAGAAAAAAGTTCTAAAGAGCTAGCAGTCTTTAAGTTAATTTTGTGAAGAAGTTATATTGCATGTGGTGATAGCTGAGTGCTGCCTTCTCCCTTGTTAATTTGAACTTTGTGCTACTTCAACAAAATCCTACTGAAGTAAATGGAAAGAGAAGCAGAGGAAGTTTTCAGTGGTCACCAGGGAACACGACTAAGCTCCAGCTCCCCTAAAGGGAGAATTGCAGTGGAGATGGAGGATTGGAGTAGGACAGACCTGGAGGACTGTCTCAGGAGCGAGTGAAGAGGGTGGTCTCTCAACAGTTCAGCCTTCACCACACAGTTCAGTATCAAAAGCACTGAGCATTTGCTACTTGCCTTTACTTTTCTTCCTGTTGCTCAACAACTCTGAAGAAAATGCCTAGAGCATTTTTCAATATGCCTTATACCTAACAGAATGTAGAGAAGACCAGGGACCTGTTTCCAAATACATTCCTGCTCAACCTCTTGCTTTTTGCTCTGCTGCCTGTTTTCCTGCACCTGGAGGAGTTATCTGTAATTAGTATAGAGTCTCCATGGAACACTTTTATTTCAAGTAGCATTTCACGGCAGATGTTTATGGAAGCAGCAGTGTTTTGATGTGCAGTTTTAATTATTTGTCAGTTCAGCTTGGTTTTATTTGAGCCTGTGTACCTATAAAGGCTGAACAGAGATCTGTCTGTGTTAACAAAGTAGGTAAGCCTAGACAGTCAAAAATGTGCAACTGTTAGGGTGATGTTAACAGCACTGAGTAGTTAACCAAGGTAAGGTTTGGGTTTTTTAGTAGATGCTCTGACTCACTGCTTTGGATGGCATGTGCAGAATTTAAAATTCTTTTACTTATGACTGCACAACATGTAGCCCTGAAATAATTACTTGGACATACCTCACTGCAAATTTTTTACTAGAAGCTCACCTGAGAATATGACATTTTATTAAACATGGAAAGAGCCCTAAATGACAGCTGTGAGGCTGTCATTTAATCTTATATGTGGCAGTTTTATCCTATAATTTCCTTTGGTGTGTCCTTTTCCCTTATTTTCCTACTCTTTCTCTCTGAAACCACATTTGTGAAACTTTTGGGTATTTGGTTGGAGATTCATGGACATCCCCTGCAATTCAAGCATTGTCCTCATATGTGCAGTAAATTCAGTGTGCTCCAGGTGTGTTGGAATTTATTGTGCAAGGCTCTGACCCAAAATGATGTCCTGAAAACCTCTAACAAAAAAATAGCCTTAAAGTAGGTATCATATCTCAGTTGGCAATGGCTGTATGATCACATGAGCTCTAACCTGCCAGTCTTGTTCTTCGGTGTGTGCAGGACAGCCCCCAGCAGGTCCCCTCTCCATCCAAGGATAGGATGGCTGGGAGATGAGGTCTGTGTGGATGGAAGCTGGACTATTCACTTCCAAAGGGTAGTGGAGAAGGGGTACTGCAGAAGCAGGCACAAGCTGTGGGCATGGGGAGAGAGAAGAAAAGTGTGTATTAGATGCCAGCCATAACCTTCCCTCTACAAACTTCAGTATCATGCATTAGTATGTTGATGTTTTAAGAGTTCCTCCCATGTATTTCAGGTGCTCACCCGGTTTAAAGCTTTGATTACAGGCTAAGGAAGGAGGAAAAAGGAACAAATCATTAAACATGTAAAACTATTAAGCAAGGCTTTAATTTATAGCAGTGTTTCTATTCCTGTTATTCCTGTGCCTTTAGCAGTTGAAAGCTTTTAAAAGAAACCTAATTCTTGACATCTGCATCTGACAGTGCTACTGAAGGTGAACCCATTGCTGTGCAGAAGGAATGCCAGAATACAGAGCTTGTTTTTTGTGACCACAGTGCCTCCTCAATGGCAAATGCCCAAAATGGGAAAGAGAAGGAATAACGTGGAGGGGAGAAAAGCAGTTTATGTCTGGTGCTGCCTGACTTACAACTTCAGTGGTGGAGAGAGGCAGGAAGTGCAGTCACACCAGCCAAGCTTAGGCTGGCTGAGCAGGGCGGCTGCAGTTACGCTACAACAGCTGCAGCCTTGGCAAGCTAAGCTACACGTAAGCAGGAGGTAGAAAGAAATAGAAGAATGTGGCAAAGGCATAGGAGGATGGGTGCTGGAAAGGTTTCATTACATAATTACATCCAGGATTACATCCCAGCATTACATCCCAGGCAAACCTTTCAAGTTCTTTTCCTCCTGGGCTATGGCAAAGCCATGTGTTCGGTCACAAGCCTTTAGAAAAAGCATCTGCTCTGCTGCATCACAAGATGGGGGAGTGACCACAGCTTAAGGCTGCGGCTAGTGGGGAAGAACCAGGACCCAGCAGAGTTCCTTTTGGGGCAGATGTGCCCTCTAGCTACAAACCCACAGTGGGAGGAAGCTTTGGCTCTTCCCAGCTAATGTAAGCTACAGCCTCGACTGTTGGAGAATGCAGAGTGAGGGCTGGAAGTTGCTGGGTCTGCAGGGGTGCACAGCCACACTGGGGAAAGGTAAAGGCCACTGGCTCTTGAAGATGACTAAGGCCCCTTGATTCCTGGTGTGGGCATGGTCCCACAATGACAGAACATGGCTGTTTCGTGCCACTTGCTTTCTGGGCTCCAGGGTCAAATTAAGGATGTGGAGTTGGGTGATGGCTGTAAAAGCCTATCCTCTCATATATTTGTGTTCCTATACTAATCCTCATTTCCAGCATGTTGGCTTTGGGTAATTGAATTTTGGTCTCTCCCATCTCTTACTTTTCAGTCAGTCTTAATTGCCAGGACTGTATTAGCTGGTCAATATCTTTTTTTTCCTGCTGACCTTAAAATCTCTTTTGTACAGCAGGCTGAGTTAGACTACTCTCCCTTCAGTCAGTTTATAATACAGTCTTCAGTGCAGACCATTAATCTTAACTTGGAATAATTGGATGACTTATTTAGTATTAGGGAAGGACATATCAATATCTACCTATGAACGGTAAATTAAACTGTGAAGTCTTTTGTAGCTTACTATTTATGAGTTTCCTGAGAATATGAATCAGGTTGTGTTTGGAACAGGGAAAAGAATAAATTATTCAAAAACTAGAACATTTACAGGGGATGACAACAGGAGCTAGATCACTCTTCCATAGCACTATGAAGATGGTATGTACTATGTATTTTCTTCTCCAGAATTTCACTAGTCAGGAGTGACACAGATAAGTCAGCAGCAACAATGACTGCAGCAAATTTATGAGGGAAAATAGCCTGTTCTTTTTGTAATGAAAAACAAAACCCAACAAACAAAACAGCACATAATGACCAGCCCCACTTCCATCTTCCAACACAAAAGACATACACATACAATAAACCTATTTGAAAGAGCCTGCGTGTAACGGCTATGGGGGTAAAGTGCAAGATTGTTCATTGAGCTACAAATCCACTTCCTCTTCACTAGAGAGAAGAAACCCACATATCAACACCTAAGAAGAAACATTTCAGGGGGAATGCTATGCCTTTTGTCTCATTTTCCTTGCCACAGTAGCACTTTTTTCTCTCGTTGAAGAAGCAAGATTATTTGGGGAGTATCAGCTAATTGTCAGCAGGCAACTTCTCAGAGTTAATTATAAGAGAACAGCACTTCAATGCAATCTCTCATTTGGAGGTGTAGAACCCTGTGAGAGTGACTGCAGCTGTGACTCCTGCAGCCTCCTTTGACCATGAGGTACGTTACGGGATTGGTTCTGTTTCGAGGGGTATGTAGTCCTTACTATTGACCATAAATGTAATTTGAGTAATACTTGTCATTCTGTTCTAGTGTATGTAAATTTGTTGCTTGAAATGAGCCAGGGGAAGCAAGCAGCTATGTGATATCTGAATGCTTTTGTCCAGGAGTCTTCCATTTTGGATCTGGGGGTGCCACTCCTGAATTTTCTCTCCTGATTTTTAAGTGTGTCTTTGTTCCAGTGGCAGGAAAGAAAGAGTCCTTGGATCTCCTTGTTATGGGAGTGAAGCACATTGTTTGCTCTTTGCAATAGGGATTCTCTAGACAGTTTTAAAAATGAAAAAAATACAAAAACTCATGGAAATATAAAAAACACCTCTCCAAAAATGTGCCTGAAATCTCTGGCCTTTTTTTCAACTGTAAATCCTGCTGTGTGGATGCTTGCCACTCCTGGATGTTGGAGCTAAAACGAAACATACCTTATTCTCTCTCTTTGATCAAGTTCAGCACATGTTAAGGGACTCAGAGGAGCAGTATTTTGGCACAAGCTCCCCAAATCCTAACACATGCACACATGCTGCCTGATGTTTCATTTCAGGTTATAAACTGGATTACAACATGCTTTCAGCCTATGGGCATTGTCCAGGGAAACCAGGCTGGATCTGCCTGATGCATGAAACCCGTCGGGTTAAATGATCACCCAGTGGAAAGTAAAGGATGTATGCAGAATTTGTATTTTTCGCAGGAATTTAGATTACATTTCAGTCATGCTAAATGATTATTAATACTATTTACCTCATCAATTCAAGAATGGAACAAATATTATATTCTGGAAACTGCTTAAAGAGCTTAGGACAACATTTTAAACTTCTTGAATAGCTATATGTGCCCTAATTTAGTCAGGGTAAGACAGACAGTATTTAAGCTGCACGTTTTCTTCTTGATGCAAATGGAGCTTTGTGTCCTTTTATTTCTGGGAAGCTTTGTTAGCCTCAGTTAGCTGAAATACTTGCATATGATTTGTTTTTTTCAAAAGAAAAGATACACTGTATTTAGAGATGCAAATACTACCTTGTCTGCAAAACCCACCAGCTGTTATACTGGAAGACAAAGCAAATTCTATGTTGCTTTACTTCAGTGTCTGTGTATTCACAAGGACCTTTTTAACAACCTTCTCTGCATAGCTGAAATATAGCAGGCACCAAATTTCTTTTTGATTCCTTTGGTAACAGCCTAGTTAAATCGAAGTTGATCTGTGATTTAAAAAAAAATTAAGCAAACGGATTGACTATGAGAATGCACCTTTGCATTAATGTTGGTAGAAAAGTTGAACAGTCTGTTAGCTTTGATTCTCTCATTCCTTACAATGCGTTTACTAATTGCTGACTTGAATATTTTACTTGAGTCTGAGTCAGGTCAAATAAGTGGCTCTGTAGCAGAAGAAGCTGCTGCTGGTTTGTGTGTCAGTAGCACAGCTTTCTGAAGAGGCTCTTTGCTTCTGCTTTAAACATCTGGAGAGACAAAGAGCGTTTGTGGGGTCTTTTGTTGCTGCTGAAAGCTGAAGCAGGGAAGAATTACATTCCAAGAAATGCTGTAAATCCTGGAAAAATGAGGGTGGAATCATTAAGTATTAAACTTTGCCTTCTTTATAAACGAAAGCACTTTCGTTTCATCTGTGGACTGTCCTGGTAATTGATGTTACGTAATATTTACTCCCCCCTTCGGAGTTAAATCCTTTTTCCGATTTGTGAGTAATGTTTGCATATGTATTTCTTAGCTGCATTGACATGCCAGATGCACAGTGGTAGCTGTCTCCGCCTGCTAATCCTATAATAACATTCTGGTGACCAAATTCAATGGCCCTGCGCGGAGTCTCGGAACAGCTGATTGCTGAGTAGGGAGGAAAAAAAAAATAACCCAGCGAATCTGGTTGCAGCTCTCTGCTGCATCCCCATCCCACAATCCCTTGCACCATTTGCTGCAGTCCTTCTACACAGGCTGAGTGAGAAAAAGATGTGCTAAATAAAGATTGATTGGTTTGAATCCTGAAGGGGTCTCCCACTTGTAAATGACCCGGGGGAAAAAAAATCCATGACGACTTCACTGGGCCTCCTCTTATTCTTTCATTTTTTCTTTCCACCTGTCCTCTTCGTGGAATGGAGTGTCATTCCTTAGAGCACAAAATCTGTTGTGCATCTAATAATGACTATGCTGTGATAGGGATTCTTAAACAGTTTTACGCGTGAGGCTTGATATATTGACAGATGATGGTTTGTTCGTTTGGATTACTACGGAACTGCAGCTCCGTCCCTGCAAGGATTTTATCCTCAGCCCTGCACTGATTAAGCTATTTTTCTACAAAGATGGGTAGGTCTGAAATGCTCAGGTTTGTTCAGTGTTATTCCTGGTGACTGCTGCTGGGTTGCTCCCTCTGTTTTGGCCCCCCAATCGTTCATTATGCTTCTGCATGCTGTAAAAATGAAGAGGGTTGCTGTGTTTTAAACAAGGCACTAAGCTGATTGCAAGAGTGGGAGAGAGAGGAATGCAAATTTAGCTTATCAAGCCTTTTCCACAAGTGTACTGTGGAGTGCTTATGACTGTTAATTTGCTCAGTGTGTTCTGTATTGGCTGATTTGGGTGCTGAGGCTAGAAATGGCTTGAATCTGTTCTTTATTCCTAAAGACTGTGGACAGGTGATCTATCTGCTTTAAGGACTTTTAAGCCCTAGCTCTCCTAGTCCTTGAAGAAGCTACATTATTGAGGTTCCCCACCCTTTCTTACGGCTTTCAAGGCCTAACTGTTCCTTTGGAAACGTTGCTATTGGAAACCTATTCATTCATAATACATGAATAGACCCTCTGGGTTGTGAATACCGTTGATAAGAAGAGGATGAACAAGCTGCAAGCAATTTGTTCTCCTCAGGCTGTACTTTCAGGCTAGTTGCAGCTCTGGCTAGGTGGATTTCAATAATAGCAATGTATCAGCAACACACAATTCTACTCTTTTAGGAATAACATCCTGGGAACTGAAGAGGTATATGTTTCCCCAATGTCTTTTTCCTGGCCGGGCTGTGGACACTAATAGAGAATTTGGTAACTGTTTAGGAATTCCAGAGCTCATTTGAAGATACCTGTAGGAGGGATGCACTTTTGTATTAAATGTCACTATTTACCTGAAACAACTCTTCTGGAACTGTTATTTGCTGTACCTAAAGTGTTTTTTGTTTTCACCCTTTTCTAATGGTATAGGAAGTTCCTTTCATATGGGTGGGGCCGCACCCTTGAAGGCATGCATGCATGCATATCAGGGCAAGGCTTTCCACCAGCTTAGGGAGCCATTGTTTTCTTCTTTCTTTGCTGTATAGTATATTTTGAATGAAAATCGGTAGTCGTATCTCCAAGCAGAAGGAAAAAGAACAGTGTTATTTTGGGGGTGGCTGGGAAGGTAGAAATCCTTGAACCTCAAAAGGGCGAAAAAGGATGTATATTTCAGAACGCTTTCCTAAACTTGATTTAGCAAACCTGGGCTGGGTTTTGAGTGTGTGTGTCGTATAGATAAATGGGTGGGGATTAATATCTTGTTTGGTTCAACATTTCATAAACCTTTGGCTTTGCATGCTTAAATTATGAAGTGTAACTGGAAGTGATAGGCTTGTTTTCAAAGCTCGTGCTTCAGCTGCTCTTTATTAGATCGGGAGACATAATGAACCTCTGAAAAGTGCTCTGGCAGTCTCTTGGCTCAGAAGATGCTATTACAAAAAAAAAAGAACATTTTCCTTGTAAAACTAGTATTCCTTTGCAAAATCTCCCACTGCTAATACATCTGAAACTTAGGTTGCTGTTTTGAGGAACTGCTACAAACATAGCAGTAAATTTGAAAAAATACTGTGGTGAAATTAGAAGGCATTGTCTAAAATGTCCAGTTTTTCCTCAAATAGTTGGACTGTACAGTTGCTTTCACAGAATCAATAGGCAAACTCATCCTTCTCATTGCTACATCATGAAACTTGCATCTAAGGTGGAGTTGGCTCAGAGAAGCTGCAGAATCCTGCAAATCCCATGCTCTTTTTTTTTTTTTTAATGTAAGAAGTTTTTGTGCTAGGTAGTGGGCAAAGCTTGAAATGCAATGATGAAATTCTATTTCCAAGTACATGTTTTAAACCTGATTTATGTGAGCTCAGGGGATAAATGACAATCATGGCCTGCTGCATTTCAGACAAAACACAGAATATTAAAAGCACTTTATTTCTGAATCTTTAATGGTTTCTTTCATTGACAAAGCTTTAAGCATGAAAATTTGAAAAATGAAGTGGCTGGTGTGAGCTAAGAATGACTTGATTTTGCAGTGAAATTGGAGGTATGTGAAAAAACTAAGAGAAAGATTAGATCAATATTAATTTTTTCAGGCACCAGACATTTTTCTTGTGTAAGCACTATTTGCTGGTGTAGCTCTACTTGTTAAGTGAAAGACAAAATACAGACAATACCTGGTTGCTAGAGAACTTTCTTCTGTTAGATGACAGGCAACGTTCACTGGAGACTTATTCTTTCATATCTTAAGTACAATTTTTTTTCCCAGTATTCTGTGTTCAGTCTATAACAAAAGGTATTATACTGTTCATGTGTCCAATTTGGAAATTGTGCTTTTGATAAGAAGTCTTCCTGCTTCTGATTATCTTTCCTGTTTTGTTTGGGTCCCTGTCCCTAATATTTGGGGAGGGAGAGTGGGAGGCAAACACAGCTGTGTAAGTGGTGAAATGAATTTCCTTTGAAACACATCACTGATGTTCCGCATGTTATGCTGCCAAGTGCATGAACACGTTAATGTGATTCTGATTGTCTGCTCTTTCTACTTCATTTTGTAAAAGCTAGATATTTTGGTTCCATGCCTTGTAAAGACATCCTTAACTCAGGCTTTTAAAACATGGTTTGACATGGTTTCCTAATTGATCTCATAAGGTTTATGATGTGTGATTTATGGCATTTAAATAGGAAAAATTAATCTGGGTTTATGTAATCTTCACATTTTATCTTACTACAGGGAAAGAAATTTTTTTAAATTATGAATCAATTATTAAAAAATACATGAAAATATTATCAATCCTAAATCATGCATTTTTGGGTCATGAACTCATATTTTATAACTATTAAAACAATTTTTACCATTGCAGTTTCCACTTTCCTGGGAAAGAAAAGAAACAAAAGGGTCTGCCATAAGTGTTTTCCACTGAATTAAATGTCAGTTACTGCTGTTAGGTATTTTAATTGTGAATAACTTTATGCTGCTGTATTTGCTAGCACAGAGGCAATCCCCCAGGAACCTGTTATCAGGAATATCAGTACAGCACGATCCATAATCACTGTCATTATCCTAGAAATAGCCACTTGTTCAATCCGGTAAGTAAACCTTACCAGTATGGCTAAATACACAGCTCAGGAAGAACAGCATGGGTTCAACTCTTGACAGATTAGTGTGCCGTGCATTCAAGCACAGGAAGAAGATCTGATATAATACTGAAGATAAAATGCTACGCAGGTCATGCAAATCACTGTGGAACTGAGTGACCTTTGAATGAGCGTGATCAGCACAGAGGCTGAGGGATTGTTATTTCTGCCTTGGAAAGTCGGAACTGCCCTCAAGCTAGATGTCAAATTGTCTGAAATGGGTGACTAAGAAGGGGTAGAAATTGTTTAGGGAAAAAGTGAGACCCTCAGGAGCCTACCTGTAGTGAAGAAGCCCAGCTGGGCTTGCTGTGCACAAAGAGGGGCCACTGCTGTGAGAGGACTGGCAGACCTCAGTGCTTCAATCAGCTCCCCAGGCAGTGAGCCTGTGCCTGCCAGAACTCCAGCCTGCTGGAAACGCGATGGAGGGGAGTTCTAGCTGGGCCACCCTGCCAAGGCCTCTGCATGCCAGATTTCCCTAAACTATTTTAGAAGGCAGTTTTCTAAGGTTGCTTCCTTCCTTTTCCCCCTGTCTTCTCTTTTCACATATGAATTCTCTTGGCTATAATGTGTACCTCCAGCTAAAAATAAAGTTTTTCTCTCCTGTGTCTTATTCCAGGACAGGAGGTGTTTCAAGTCTGCTGGCATCCTTTTAACCAGCAGTTTTAATTCTGTCCATCAGTAGACTTATTCTTACCCTTTTATTTCATGCTTTTTATGCCAGGTTATGAAGAGCCATCAGTCCTAGAAACATGACTCTTACTACCACTTCTGTACATAATGCCATTTTTCTTGCATTTATAATTTGGATGTGCTTCATGTATCATTCATCCAAATTTTGTTGATTCTCAGCAGCTATCAGTTGCCTCTTCTTTCCTCTGTTTCTTTCATTGTGAAGATTTTCATTTCACCTAACTTCGCTGCTGATGCAGAATTTGAGTGTTCCCTTCCCAGGAGCTATCTGGTTCTGGACCTTCCTCCTTGGGGGCTTCCTGGAGTCCAAATCTACCATGTTTTTGGCAATACCAGCACTGATAAGGGAAACAAAGTGTTAGGTGAACCATTTTCCAACTGTGATGCAGCCATTTGACTGGCTGGTGCAGTTCCAGTTTCAGCTTTCTGCCAGCAGTACTGTAGATGTAAGAAATCCCATGTTAGCACTGGCTGAACCTACTGGCCAAGATAATTTTTATTGTGGGATTTCTTATAACCAGACATCTCTGTAACTCTTTCAGTCCAGAGGCAGCATGCCTTTCCAGAATGCCTGCACAAAAACAAATGTTGTAGACTTGGTGGATTGTTTCCTGGGCTCTCATGAGTGATAAACCATCTCAGAAGTTTAATTCTTCATTGTTTTGATTTTATATGGAAATAAGAATTCCTGCATAAGGATGAAACATGAGTGAATTAATAATTGATTTTTTTATTTCATGGAGTTGATAAGCTGTTTTTCTTCTCTTCTTTTCTCCACTCTGGTCCAGCAGTGTGCAGGGTAGAAGGGAACAGGACCCATATGTCAGTGGTCTAGGATGGCCAGTGAAGGCTCCAACATCCCAAGTCCTGTGGTCCGTCAGATCGACAAGCAGTTTCTAATTTGCAGCATATGCCTGGACCGTTACAAGAATCCTAAAGTACTTCCCTGCCTGCATACTTTCTGTGAGAGGTAAGTCCTTCCCTCATGCTGGTAACTTGGTATTTGTGTCATGCAGCAAGCATGGAACAAGGCATCCTTTAGCACATGGAGACTTTTTACTTGTTAAGAAAATGTTAAGGCACGATGAAGTCTGGAGAGGCAGGGGTGTAGGAAAAGAAGTTTGTGTCAGGCAGGAAGAAGGAACAGCACTGAAATAGTTGGAATACATTCCCTTTATGCAAGAGTAAACAAAAAGTAAATCCAATTAAACTAATGAATACAGTTACAACAATGTGAAAGGTGATGACAGCCAGAATTTGGACCTCAAGTTAATGGTCTCATATTTATCCCGATTAGCCTGTAATTAGAAACAATAAAAAACATTCTTTGTTGGTTTACTAAGCTGAGAAATAATTATCCCATCGTTTAATGTCCAAGCATTAGACATGATATATACATTATTAATAACCTGTGATTAAGTGTCTTCATTATTCTGGAGCTTGGTTGACTGAAGTGGAAAAACTCTCTGAAAAGAGATATGATAAAACAACAACCTGCCTTTTACTGTGTTTAGCTGAATGAACTGAATATGCATAGTGATCCTTCAGTGTTGTATTATCCATCAAATGGTGGAGAAAATACCACATCTGCAGAAAAGTCAGCTAAAGAATTAGTGGCTAGAATTCTTTATGTGATGATGGGATGCAACTCTTCGAATTATATATTGAATGGCAGGAGAATTTTAATAAATGGTGTACGTGTGCACAGGGTGCAAGAAAAATTGTGGATTTCTGAGTGTGTCAGATGAACTGGTCTTTTGTAGAAGAGCAGGATTTCCTGGTGTTACAGAAAGCAGCAGTGAAACTCTTACTGAAGTCAGTGGAGACTAGATTTTCACCATCATATGTTAAGTTTCATGACTTCAGTTCATGTGTAAAACCTAAGGTCAGCTTCTGGTTTTCACCGTAATCCTCTTATGTTGATCTGGTTATGGAGAGAGGCTGGAAGAACTCTTCCAGTGTACTGCTGATGTACAAAGCCTAAGCTCTCCTTTCACAGAGCCCTTGCTGGTGGGTCAGGAGCAGAGCTGCCAAGGGAACATGAAGAGTGGTACAACCCTTGGACACGGATAAGAACTGTGTGAGGTCACACCTTCTCGGTTGTCATCTCATGAGGAATTTTGTGTTGCACTGCATCCCTTCAGAACTGCATTCTGCAAAGCTTCCCCTGCTTACAGGACTATACTGAGTATAGTATATTGCATGCAACATATTGTTGCATGCCCAGCAGGTGTTCATTTTCAAGTCCCAAAGTGGCATTAACTGTCACCTAGGCCAGTCTGCTGCATATTGTTGATCGCAGAGATTTTGTGTCAGATTTATATTCTGAGAAATTTATTTTAAAAAAAAATCCCAAACCAGCCCCACCTTCCCCAAATCAAACAGAAACAAAAATCTCCTCCAAAACTTGTCTTAACATAAACTGTGATAACCTAGGATGTACTTCCCTTTGTAGTAAAGAAAGCTCTGTTGATTCTGGCTAGCTGCCAAATAACTTTCCTAGTTGAAATGAATGAAAAAATTTTTGTTGCTTTCATTGAGACTGTGTTTTACCTCTGAAACACTAAACCCACAAATACAAGTTAATAAAGGAAATTCTGTTGGAAAGACAAGAGTCAAACACTGGTTAGTCAGTTAAAGATACAGACTCAATACTTGATGCAGCTTCATATCCGTCAAACTTGATCTGATAGTTTATCATTTTTACTGTTCTGTGAGCAGGATGTAGTAGATATCTGGAAGCATGGACCAGCTGCACAAAAATCTCTAAAAAAAGCATAGAACTCTTAGAATTATGTCAGATTATTGAACCTTTTTCCATGTGGCAGAGGAAAAAAGGTTTAAAGGAAAAGAAATATTCCCCATATTATGCATCTGAAGCCTGTTGATACACCTTTGCTTTTATAATTAAGGGTAGCACTATATCAAACTAGTTCTTTAACTGAAGCTTCTAAGGTGTGTTTTTTCAATTTGATGATACTTTTCCTTTCTTTCCCCTTCCACCTCCCTTCCCCATAGGTGTTTACAGAATTACATTCCAGCCCATAGCTTAACCCTTTCTTGCCCCGTGTGCCGCCAGACCTCCATTCTGCCAGAGAAAGGAGTTTCTGCACTCCAGAACAACTTCTTTATTACCAACCTGATGGATGTCCTGCAGCGAACGCCGGACAACAGCATTGAGGAGTCCTCCATCTTGGAAACTGTCACTGCTGTTGCTGCAGGCAAACCGCTCTCCTGCCCCAATCATGATGGAAATGTAAGTGAGACAACCTCCTGTGGTATGTACAGATACTGATATCTGCTGACTTGTCTGGGTTTCATGGATATTTTGTTCTAAAAAGATAGCAGGGAAAGTGGAATCACACTAATTCTTTGATTTTTATAATATGCCAACAAAAAAAAAAAGTGATTCTTCAAATTAACATAAATGCTCTTAGTGGAGCATCTTAAAGTAGTCAGGATATTATTTCATATTAGCAGTTGCCTGGATGATACTGTATTTTAGCACATTTGGGCAAATTTGTTGTCCTGCAAGCACTGAATATTATGCCTTTACCTCTTTGGGCTGGGTTTCCCTAGCTCTCTTGCTTGTGACATCAAATATTGTTGTGGGGACCTGTGTGTTTAGGCAATTTGTAACAATGACCTTATAAGCTTAACTGACCTGCACACTTAGTGCCAAAAAGTATGTGAACATATTAGCATGGAGCCAAATAAAAATCATCCTTAGCTTAGGATGCTTTGGGTCAGCACATGCTTGTAACAGAGAGCTTCTATTTATCTGCAGTGTTTTGTGCGTCTCATGTATCAGTCCTTCAAGGCTGCCTTGTTTTATTCCCTCCACCTACTCTTTTTACCTAGCATGTCCCCACATACATCCTCAAATTGTATCAGTGTATTCATTGGCAGGTACCTCTAGCTAAGTAAGTATTCACAGATTGCTGCAAGAACAGCTCTAGCTCTGCTTACTTCACAATTTTCAGTGTTAACCTGTGTGACTTCATGGTAGGCATATGAACTCCTGATTCATAGCCAGGCTTATGCAAACATGTAAGTAGACCATATTACAAACCTCAGCAGTGCTGTGTTGCAAATCAAATACTGTGCTTCTATGCAAGCCAAGAAATATGTACTGGTAGTTTAAGACAACTTTCTGAGGATTTTATTTGATACTCAGTGTAGGTATATCAGTTGTATAGGAATAATTCAGCTAATAGGTAATGATTACTGTCACAGAGGGATAGCTCAGTTTCCTCTCCTTTGCTGACCTGTTCGAATTAGGTGGACTTACGTAACTGATTTGCTGTACACTCTGGTTAATGAATAACTGGTGTAACTTTTTTAATGTGTACTATACCCATGTTTGTGTAGTGGTTACTAATTAATAAATTCTGAGGGTTTATTTGCATTTAAGGTGAATCATAGTTCTTTTCTGACATAGCCATTGTGATAGAAGCCATTTTTGTGGAATGCAGAAAAAAGTCAAAATGAAAATGTTACTCATTTTGCATTTTAATTTGTCAGCTGATTATTCTTTGGATGCGCTTAGAAAAAAATAGCTTGCCTACAATCAAAAATACGCCACCTTATGATTACACCTTAGGAGTTCTCACCTCTGAGAACTCCTTTCTAGTTAAAGGGGAATTTGTAAATCCTCTAAACCAAACTTATTTGTCTTGCCTTGAAACACAGCATGCGTTTTAGGATGCTGAGTAGTGTGTGATGGGAATACCTTCTTTCTTCAGTAAGTATCTGGGAGGCAGGAATTGGGAATAGGCTGGGGCTGACTCCAATTTAAAGCTTTGTGGAGCTAGGAAATGAAAAGCTGAAGTGCACACATTAGTCCTTGTGATGAAACGAGCTGAGGTAAGCTTTGGGGAGAGCTGCTTGAAGCTGGCCAGGTAGGTCTGGCTGAAGGGCACACAGCAAGGAGCAAGGTCCTGAGCACCTTAGGCCTCACTCAGGAAAAGGGATTTTGCTAGGTTCATAGGAGGGCACTGCATGGCAAGTAGGTTAGATATTAGGAAAAGGTTCTTCTCCCAGAGGGTGGTTGGGAACTGGAACAGGCCCCCCAGGGAAGTGGTCACAGCATCAAGTCCAACAGAGTTCAGAAGTATTTGGACAATGCTCTCACGGTGTGACTCTGGGGACTGTTCTGTGCAGGGCCAGGAGTTGGACTACGATCATCCTTGTCCCTTCTAACTCAGGGTATTCTACGATTCTGTGATTCTAAATGCCTGGCTGCTAGTAACTTTACTGGGGGCTTCAGGAAGTAAAAGAGGATTGGGCTGGTAGTTGGAAGAGAATGCCTTCACAGAACCAGCAGTCATTCTGCATTGAATCCTCCCTCCGTTAATTTTTGGATATTGCTTGGGATAGGGTCAGACCCATTGTATTTCTACTATTTGCATCAAGTATATTTCTTTTAAATATTACCAGATTTTCTTCTTATTAGGTTGGAAATAAGTTTCTGTTTAAACATGTTTTTTCAATCACTTCAGCCATGCTGGATTTAAACCTCTCTGATTAAAACAGAAACTGATGCACGGATACTTTCTTATTGGCTTGCCTTGCCTGCCCACTTGTAACAGCCTTCCTCAGGCTATGTAGGTTAGATATTTTCCCTTCCAGTTGGTCTCCTATTCCCATCATCCATATTTTCCATACATGTGTGTGTATTCTATTCCTTCTGTGCACATCCTCTCATCTTCTGTTGTGGCATCTTTGTTCTGTGTGTTCTTATGAAAAATGAAACCTAGCTTGTAGTATCTTAACGTGAGAGGTTTCCTGTGCTTGAAGTATAAACAAATGCTTCCTCATGTTGACCCAACACAGAGCACAAATGTATGTTTTTGTTAAATTGGTGTAATCAGGCATATGTGGAAATTTTGAATCTACCAGAAGGTTCTTATCTTCTACCTACACATTAAAATAAGATTGGTTTTATTGTCAGCTGCTAAACATCCGCAGCTCTTGTTGTGTATAAGCATTGGTAACATTGATCTCTAATCATTTAGGGGCAGGTACAGCAGCCAGGACAGGGAATGCTATAAAATTCTAGCTCCATTACTTCATAGTATATAATGAATGGTGTAGCCTCTCTGCACTCACCCATCCTGAAAAGTCCATGCTTGGGTTTTGTTTGAATTTGAAGTGAAAACCAAGTCGAGGATGCATGCTTTTACAGGGGCAATATATTTTCTGCCCATAAAGTGTAATAAGAGAGGATACACGGTATTAAATGCTTGCAACAACAGACCATGCCTTAGCTCTGACTAGCTTTTTCTCCAAAGATCACAGTATAGCTTGACAACTTGACAGGCATAAGATCTTGTCTAGAAAAATATTTCCTGAACTTGTGCAGTTGTTGCTTACTGCCTTCTCTTAGAAAAATAAAAAAGCACCTTTCCTTGATATTCCAATGAAGTGACTTTGTATCATACCTTTTAAGCCCTTGTTTATTCTCATCTCTGTACTTCCCACCACGTCACTTACTCATGTATCCCATTAAAGTGTAATCTAAATTTTTTGTGTACACTGCAATATTCAGTGTGTCACTGAGGCCAAATAAAAAAAATGCAGAATATCAGAGTTAGACTCTTAATGATCATTAGAGTTAATAAACTGAACTCACTGTTGGCAAAAGTTTGTTCTTCATCACAGGGAGTTTTTAACACAGTTGGAAAGCAATAGTGTGACCAATACAATCATATCTGAATTGAAAAGTCATACAAGGGGGTTGGATGGTTCACTTCTATATAAGCATGTTGTTTAAGTCATGACAGTCTTACAAAACTATTCTAAAAATTTCCCTAAAGTTTTCAAGTTTACAGCATGGGTAAGCCAAAAGCTATGACTAGGCAGAACAAACCCCTGCATTCTAAATATTATCAGATATCTCAAAAGTCCCCTCATGTGATTCAAACTTGTATTCCTCTAGAAGACAAAACATAAAGAGCTAAGGTACCCACTAGACCTGGGACAGGGGAATTAAGCTTGTGTGTGTGAGATGAAGAAGTTAGGTGGCACAGAGCTGACTCATCCTTTTTCTCTGAACTGCTTTTTAAATTCAAGGAAATAGAAAGCAGAGGATGAGCAATATGATGTTAGAGAAGAGGGGCTTGCGAGTGGTGAGAGTCTGTTCTTCCAGACCTGAATTTTAGAGGGATGGAATTATTGTGTCTTGGCTTTGTGTAATCTAATTTAAAACTACTTGTATCCTTGATTATGCAAATTTAAAAGTTTCTGTAAATGCAGTTTAATTACAGTAGTGAAGATATCCATGGGTCTTCTGTTACATCATTGTGCTGAAATACTCTAGTCTGGTTTGAGGTGGGAGTTAGTGGATGGGATTTCAGCACCAGTGTGTATTCAGTCATAATGTTATTATGGCTGATGGGACTGTTCTCATTGAATTCAGTGGAAATACAGCTGAAGGCAGTGTTGGATCCTCTAGTATATCCTGCCCAAGAGCTCTCTTCAATTTGGAAAGGAGACGCTCCGCCAAATGTAATTTTCTGAGATATTTTGTAAAGCAAACCTGTTATAATGGAAAGCTTTCTGGGAATGTCACAAATTGTGATGCCCATGTTGGGCATGGAGGGGAGTGATGAAAAGCCAGAAATACATGTCTGTCTGTAGTAGGACATTAGAGTTACCTAATTAAGAATTGCTAGGAAAAAAATCCTAGCAAATCAGCTTATCTAAAGACTTGAACCCTGAATTGTATTAATATTAGGTTTTCCTTCTCCTTAAGCCATGGAACATTGCAAAAATTTTAGTGGGAAATGAAAGCTGCTTCTCTCAAAACATTAGTAATTTGAGGCAAAGGCAACTATTTCTATACAGACATACACATTACGTCTTTGTGGTTTGCCTGTTACCATATTACCATATATGTTTCTCTGGTGCTTGACTAAAAAGGAAGAAAGTTATTTAGGCTTTATTATGCTAATGAAATGATTTCTTCCTATGTGTCTGCAAATATAATGATGTTTTTTATGGGGTGTTCGATAGGAAACAGAAACATTAAATTATTCTAATTGCTGTATCCAAAGATAAAAATACTGAATAAATAAAGGGCTTGTTAAAATATCTTGAGCCTAAGCATTAAATTGTGAAGAGGAAGAAAGACGAATGTTGGTCATTCTTTCAAAATAAATTAATTTGTTTTTGCTATATAAAAAGACTTGAGCATTTCCTAATAAAATATTCTTCCTTTGGCTGTTTATAGTTGCAAATTTTTAAAGCCTTTCAAGAGAATTTAAATCCTAATCTCTGTTTAACTCATTTTTTTCTATGCACTGTAAGAATTCATCACATCACAGTGCCTACCAAAGTAACTATCAGGCCTCAGGGGATCTGCTGCCATGAGACTGCTAAATTCACACTGACTGGAGCGGCGTTGATGAGAGTTGGCATTGTTTAGAAAGTCTACTTTTTTCTTCCCCCTTGCTGATATATTTGATGTTAACACAAGTTATTTGGAGCAACTTTTAAATTTTCTCTAAAGAAGCTTACACAAATGGCTGACAAATGACTAAACCCTCATTGCATGTGAATCCCATATCTTGTGAGTTCAGATAAGAGGGAAGAATGGGAATAAGACGGAAAGGAGCTTAACAGAGGAAAATCCCTATTAATGCTAATAGCCACATGCAAGTCATGGTTCTTGCTTCCCCCTCCTTAATTCTACAGATGCCTTGGAGCAGCCAGCTACTTTGCATTGTGCTGTTACAATTTCCTCTGCTCACCTGAAAACAGCTGGTTCTACACAACCATCTCGCTGTCAACCAACATCTCCTGCATAACCCTCTTGTGTGAGATGTCCAAGTGCCAGAACTGTATTAGCCAATTACTTAAGATTCTGATGCTATGTTCTAAATGCAAAAAAGCTGCCAAGGTCTTGATTTGAAGCATATACTATGAACTTCCTTATATCCTTTTAATAAGCCTAAAATGTGCCCAAGGACTTCCTAGCTGTAAAAGGAAGTCTCATAACTGAATTTGCATATATGTGCATTATTTTGACTAACTTAGGGTTTTGAGTATAGCACTTCTCTCTTTCTTTCCCTTCATGAATATATTCAGAATTTGGGGTACCTATTACATTTAAAGATCTATTTTTATCTCTAGACAGCATCTTACTGGGAACATAACAGGTTGGAACAATCTCCTCCTCTTTCAAGTGTAGATCAGCACTCCTATTATAATCACAGATACAAAGTTTTGATAGTTTTAAGGGATTAGTAATGGGTTATGAAGATTTGTCCCTGAGGCAGGTTGGTTCATTTAGGGTGCTTTCCTCTAGCAAATAAACATGCTGTTTGGTGAGCCCCATCAAGTTGATGTTCCACCAGTGGTTTGGTTATGAAAAACAGCCTAATTTGACACTTTCTTTTGCAGAACCTCTGGGAAGGCTAAGGATTGAGTTAGTGAGGGTACTTGAATGCCCTGGTTTTTTGAGATGTTTCACAGAGTACTTAAAGAGAGACACCAAAACTTACTATTACACAATATAAAGATGATGTTAGAACCGGTGTTGAAGTCCAGCATTGTTCACAGGCTGGTGTTCTGACACTTTCTAATATAATAAAATGCATTTAAACCACCATTTGGATATGAAATATGTAAGAATAACAACTATCTTTTAGGCAGTAAATTATTGGTGTCTAAAAGAAAGAAGCTTTTTCTCAGAGCTTGGATAATAACATGAGTTCAAGGCCCAGTAAGATGTGCTTTGAATAGTTACTGCTGCTGTGTTTGAATGTAGAGTTGTGTGCTTTTCCAGGTGATGGAGTTTTACTGCCAGTCCTGTGAGACAGCTATGTGCCGGGAGTGCACAGAGGGAGAACACGCAGAGCATCCCACGGTACCACTCAAGGATGTGGTGGAGCAACACAAGGCTTCCCTCCAAGTCCAGCTGGATGCTGTCAACAAAAGGTACAGAGGCTCCACTGATTATTTTCCATTTTCAGTTCTATCACTGGCTTCCTGTGTTAACTTGGGTAGATGTTTTAATGTGCTGGTGCCATAGTGAGGCTAGCATAAAAAAAATCCATTGAGTAGGATGTACTGAGGGATTAGAAAAAAGAGCAAATGATTTCTATGTGTCTTCAACAAAATAGAGGCCATTTGAAATGCAAGAAGGAGCATAAAATGTTAAGGAGAAAGCTGCTATCCAGCCATGAATTTAATGATAGCTAAATAAATAATACTGGGCGCTAAAAAGACTAGTACATGGTAGCAAAAAGCCTAATTAAAAAAAAAAAAAAAAAGTGAGGTAGACCTAGTTATATCTTCTGGAGTAGATATCATATAGCATAAAGGGTGGAGGATCCAAGGCCTCGTTGCTGGTAATGCCTAAAGTCTAATGGGTTTGCGCAAGGGAGGGCTGTGGCTTAGGCTTGTTTTATGAGATCAGACCCACTCTGTGGTTATAAAAGAAATGAACTTACTTCTGGGAAATGACTGAGTTTAAAGGCAGCCTGCTGATGAGAGGGTTTCATCAAAAGATATTAGGGCAAGGTCCAATGTTTAATGACTTTTGAAACAGCAATCTTTGTAATTTAATTCCTCCCTCAGGCTTCCAGAGATCGACTCAGCACTTCATTTTATATCTGAAATCATACACCAGTTAACCAACCAAAAGGCTAGCATTGTAGATGACATTCATTCCACTTTTGATGAACTCCAGAAGACTTTAAATGTGCGAAAGAGTGTGCTGCTCATGGAACTGGAAGTGAATTATGGCCTTAAACACAAAGTAAGATGCATATTTTGCTTCAGTGAAAAGCTGTTAATTTAATCAGCCAGATTTTACAAATGATGCAGGATGCCACTTTGACAAATTGTGTCTGAGATCCAGAGGAGAACTTTGTTTTCATGAAATCAAGTGCTGCAGAGGCTCACTTGTTGTTGCCCAGTCTTATAAATGGAATACAGACCCTGCCTGGGCAGATAGTCCTTTGTGAATGTTGTCTGAGGAGGATCTAAAATAGCCAACACACTAAGCAGGCATCTACTTAAAGCCACTATGCTGATGTGCAGATGACAGTAAAGGAACACCAAAGGAAAGTCTGAATTATTGAGCTGCAATTATATGAATGGCTCCATGAAGGTAAAGGCCAAAGAATTTGTCCTGAATAACTGAATAGTACTTCCTGTTTTGCTTCAAAGCACTGCTTTCCTTTCCAGTACTTGGTAACATATTGCATGTTAGATGTCAGCAGTTGGAACACATTAAGATTGGAGGGACAGATTCCCACTTTCTCAGGAGAATGCAGAGAGCAATGGATTCCAGAGCTGTATTTATGCTTCTGCTTCGTATCTGGATGATTGGATCTTGGGGTTTTCCCCCTGTAGTGTAGACTAAGCTTCAGAGGAAGAAAACAGAAACCTGTACTTTAACAAAGAAAAGTTCACGGTCTGGTGGATATGGTTTTTGTTGAGGGTTATTAAATCTGAATCAGGAAAATGAAATTATTTAGTCCTTGTCTTCCTGGGTATCAGTTGTCTGTTTTATATAAAAGAAAGATTTCTTCCCTCAAAGTAGTCTTGGAAAGAAAATAACATCCACAACTGGAGTTTCAAGAATGCCTGATAGTATTGGCATCTTTAGTCACTCTCTGCCATTACTGAGCAGCTCGAGCATCTCCAGATGTCCGAACTGCAGGAATGTTGCACTCCTGGATCTGGAAGAGGCTTCATCATTAGGCAGGTATTGAACTGCTGAGCCTGTGAAATTGGAAGAATTCTAACATGTGCACAAGATGCATACTTTCAGGAACAGAGGGAGCCCAAAACCATTGAGGCACAGAATTTAGTCAGCTCCAGAGCTAAGCAGCAGCAGAGGAGTTTTAGCATCAATAGCTTGGACTTGGATCTAAACATATTCAAGATGTCACAAAAACTCACTTTCTTAGCAAACAAGTACACTTGGAGTTTGTACAAAGTTTACACTAGATAGAATATGATGCTCAATTATCTTGTTGAAAGGTATTTAAAATAGTAACTATTTTGAGCATTAGAGAATCAAATTTTTGCAAAGCTGCACATAAGCAGTAAAAGAGGCATTTCTCCTGTTTGTATTTAAAAAGCAATTGAAATTGGATTTTACTTTTGAATGAATAGTAGTCCTGCAAAATAATTCAAACCCAAATCTTTAATCATTCTGATCGTGTACTTTTCAAGTACTTTTCCAAAATGAAAGAGCTGCACTTTACTAAAAAAATGTTGGCAATTCAGCTTCAGTTGTCCAATGGACTGAAAGAGGCCTTGTGTAAAATACTCAAAATACATTTTAAATAATATTTATGTTAGGATTTTATATTTTCCATCTTTGTAATGAAAGAAAACTATCTTGAGAAAGCATTCATTTTAAAACATAGCTGTAAGTTGTCTTTCTCGTCAGTGTCTGGTTTGTTATCCCAAGCTTATTGGGTTTTGTCATGCTGAGGCATTATGAACTGTGCTCTCTCTTTTACTACTTATGTCCTTGAATAAAGACAAAGCAGATTAGATATGCCTTGTATTGAATCCTGAGAGGTTTATGGATGCCTGGAAAAACAGATAACTTGAAATTTCAGTATAGTCTTGAAATCTGTTCATTCCATTTTGATTGCAAAAAATGTTGTGTTGCTACCACTTTCCCATATCAGTAACACATGACCCTGGATTTTTTCCAGTGGATGAAAAGCTGAAAGCTTTGTAAAACTTAGAAAAAAGTGTTCTTACTATGCAGTATCATTACTTAGTGTGTCTTAGCAAGGGAAGAATATTTCATAGTTATAAATACACGCAGTCTCTAAGGTTACTTTAAAATCAGTTGAAATGTTTCAAAAATATTTACTTTACAGTGATGGTCAACCAAATAACTTCTCCAATCCACAATAATGTCTGTGCCATAGTTCTCTGTAGGGAAAACATAGCATGTGTGTGACTGGGTACTTTGGGTATTTTATCAGTGGAGAGTGTGTGGGGGGGTGCATCTGGAATGTTTTCCTGTCAGGAATTTTTCTGCTGGGTTGTTATAATTCAGGGATTCTTTTTCCAAATCACTGCAAAAGTGGTTAAAAAACCCCGAAAGTTAGCCTTGTTCCTAGCCCACACCTAATAATTTTGAGGTCCATACTGTTTTAAGGATTTTAGTCTGAGGGCCAGAACTGACCCTGTAAGAGAAGCTGTTTCATAGTCTTAAATATAGAGTAGCTACTTGCTGCCCACCAAAATTTCAGACTACTCAATCCAATTCTTTATAATGCCCACAATCCATTCTGTATGTTTTGCTTTCCTGCCTGCTGGAACTAAGGAATCATTTTCCCTGCTTATGCTGGGGAGTATTTTCCTTTCTTCACTTATTTAGTTCAGGAGTTGCACTTTTCCTCAGGAGGGATATACATACAGGTCTTGAGAGTGCCTTCTCCATCTCTGTAGAGGAGTAACCCACAGTCTCCCTCAGCTCTGAAGAAATGGTTTCAAGAAGTTTCTTGCAGCCTCTCTTATTAATGGGCCTGATGAAAGCAAAATATCTCTGCCTCTGTGCACCCAGCTCAGTTCCCTGTAACTCTTCATTAACTGTGACTGCTGAGAGCAGGGCTCAAACTTTTACATCTGCTGTTGGGATTTTTCCTTAAAAAAAAAAAAAAAAGGAAAAAAGAGAGACAAGACCAGTGGGGCAAAAATTCAGTCTCTTATGGCAGTGGATCTGTGAAGACTTGAAGACCCAAATCAGGGTACATTTTTTCTGTTGCAGCATTATATTCTAAATACGTGTTGTAGATCGGTGTGGTACTTTTTCTAAAATGGCAGTTTAATTTAAACTCTAAAATAATGCACTATAAATTTGGTTTCTACAAAGGCCTTCAATCATAAAGTATACTGCATCTTCCTAGGACAGTTCTTGTAACATGATGCTAATCTGGTGTTGGGTAATGCACACAGGTCCTCCAGACACAGCTGGATACCTTACTTGAAGGACAAGAAAGCATTAAAAGTTGCAGCAACTTTACAGCCCAAGCCCTCAACCACGGCACTGAAACTGAAGTGCTGCTGGTGAAGAAGCAAATGAGTGACAAGCTGAATGAACTGGCCGAGAGGGACTTCCCACTGCAGCCCCGTGAAAACGATCAGCTGGACTTCATAGTGGAAACAGAAGGCCTGAAGAAGTCCATCCACAATCTGGGTACTATTTTAACCACCAATGCTGTTGCCTCTGAAACAGTTGCCACAGGTGAGGGACTGAGGCAGACGGTGATCGGACAGCCCATGTCTGTTACCATCACAACCAAGGACAAGGACGGGGAGCTCTGTAAATCTGGGAACGCTTACCTCACTGCTGAACTGAGCACGCCTGATGGGAGTGTGGCAGACGGAGAAATACTTGACAACAAAAATGGCACTTACGAATTTTTGTATACTGTTCAGAAAGAAGGGGATTTCACTTTGTCTCTGAGACTTTATGATCAACATATCAAGGGCAGCCCGTTCAAACTCAAAGTGGTCAGATCAGCAGATGTGTCCCCTACCACTGAAGGGGTTAAGAGGCGTGTTAAATCTCCTGGCAGTGGTCATGTGAAGCAGAAAGCTGTGAAAAGACCTGCAAGCATGTACAGCACTGGCAAAAGAAAAGAGAATCCCATTGAAGATGATTTGATCTTCAGAGTAGGTAGGTGACTTTTCTGCCTGTGACATACTTAAAAATAGTTTAGGGAAACTGGATGAAAAAGTTAAATGATTGTAAAGTGGTGGAAATAGAGCAACCTGATAATACCTTTAGGCCTCTTAACTTTTGTAAATTTTGAAAGCCTACACTTCAGACATTCTCTTTGCAGCAAATATTTAATTAGGATTTGGGTTTAGAAGTGCATACATTTGATTTGGGATATTTTAAAAACTGTTAATATTCTTATTACAAAAATTTTGGTATGGATTAAAGTAATTTCAGCTTGTAATTTCTGCTTCTGTATCCCTTGCTTCTAGTGAGCAGTTTCTGGCCTGACTACCAAATAGTGGCATGGTTCTGGTTTGGCTTCTGTTGGTAGTGGTGTTTGTTAGATTTTTTTCTTTTTTTTTTTTTTTAACTATGCTCTCCAATACAGTGCAAACTCTAGAAGTCTTCAGTGTTTTTCAAAAAGTGCAGTGTCCTTTTTTTTGTCATGATGCAGTCATGACCATGTGCTTTATTTTCGAATTTTACCTCCTCCTCCACATCACCAGTCAAAAAAAGATGAAATATTAGAACAAGAGCTATGCATGTCTCAGAGTTCTGCTTCATGAAACCCCTCAGAATTTGGTATATATGGAAAATCTGAGCTGAGAGTACTATTTCTTCCTATTACATGTTCAACTTTCAGGCAGTCATGTCACAGAATGACCCCACATAGAGATATTCCTCTGGACTTCTGTGAGCTTATGCATGCATCGTCTGAAAGGTCTCTTAGGCCATTGCAGCTGTAATGCTCTAGTGTTTTACACTCTTCCAAAATATGCAAAATTATTCATACAGGTAACACTTCTGACATTTTCCCAAGGATTGCCTTCACAGATTTAAGAGTTCCTTTAGTTCCAGTTGGTTAAGCTCACTTTGAAAAGTTAAGGTTTGGTTCATCTGTTGATGAGGTAACGTGAAATTTATCACTGTTTTCCAACACAGCTGTGGTATCTCAATATTCAACAATCAACGGATTGTTGAATTCCTCTGACAGTCCTGGCCAAATCTGGATCTGTATTTTAAACTGGGCAAGATAAATCCTATACTTGGGCTGCCAGAAGCTCATACAGCTGTGTTGGAGAAACACACTGTAATATTCCTCTGGGTATCCAAGCATATGGACTATGCTGTTGTATGTGTGCTGATGTATGGGCTTTTATGCATAAGTAAACTGATCAACTCCTAGTAGAAAATTGTTGTCCTCCTAGTATTAGCAAGAGATAGCATCAATACAACATTAGTACATTTTCTTCATGGGGAAGTGTGCATTGTACATTCTGCCAATTCTGTTATTCATGGCCTTAAAATGGCATGTGATTCTCTTCAGACATTTTAAGGTCAAGTTATTGACTGCACATTCATAGATTTGTGTAATTCTTTATTTACAACAACAGAGTATTTCTTGCATCCTCTTTTTCTCTCTCAATAATTGATATCAATCTGCTTCTTTTTAAACAGGTGTGATTTCTTAAGAGTTTGTCCAAGCAATACCTGTGCAGCATGTCCTTAGTCTATACAAATGAAAACAAGAATATTCTTACGATACCTAGAAAATAATTGTTGCTCAGTGATTTTGCTACCTCTACAAGTGGTAGGAAGCACTAAAGTGAGAAGGAAGTCTCTGTTTCATTACCCTGCATTTGTGTCTTAGACTCATGCTGAGCAGACATAAGGGACATTCACAGTGTCAGCCACTTCCACCTTCCCTGGTAAATCTCTCCCATGTCCTTTAACAGGGGTTAAGAGACATGGCTGGCATCAGCAGCTCTGTCCAGGACTCCATCTTGGGTTCTATCTCTGCCATGCTGTGCTGTGTGCCTTGGTATTTTTTTCCTCTTCAGGCAGTTTTCATGTCTAGGTTCTTTGACACTGTTTAGCAGTAGTGGTGCTATTTCTCACTTCAACTGCTTTTTTCCCTTAATGTATTTATATTTGGGATTAGCATCAGATCCTGCCAGATGGAGGGTTGGCCCTTTGCTAGAAAGTTCCATTTTGCTATTCCTAAGACTGTGTTTACTTGTCTATTCAGTCATGTAACTGAGCATCTAAGTTTAGTTAGTACATTTCATGTGTTAAAAAAAAAAAGCCTTTAACAGTACCTTCTGTCAGCCCCCTTACTAGGTTTGAATGTCATCTTCTGGTCTGTTATCAATGCTGAAGCCAACAAGGAGCCTTACTGTGAATTTACTCCACATAAAAGCTCATGAACATGGCCTATGTAATAATAGCATTAGTACAGTTTAAAAAGCAGGCTTAAGGGGAGCAAAGGGATTCTTGATCAGGTGTTTCACACAATTACAAAAAGGGTAAGGTTGGAAGGGATCCCAGTGGATCATCTGGTCCACCCACTCTGCTCAAGCAGGGTCATCCTAGAACACATTTGTGTATACCCGTCTGTGGCAACAGGGGCTTTGCTGCACAGGCAACACTTGGAAATGGCCTTGACCAAGCTTTTAGGGACAGATGCTGTGTAAAGCAAATTAATACAAATCAGTCCATCTTCACTACCAACAGTGTGTGGGCATATCTACCAGATTTCCTACTGAATTATTCATTTCTCTTTAAGGGTTACAAATGCCTTCAACCAACTGATTGATTTCAAAATTTAGAGTTACATCGGAACTTGGATTAAAAATACTGACATTTCTTTTACAGCAGGTCCATAGCGTTAACAATTCAGTGCAGTTTTACTGCAGAACCTTTTGTGTTTCAGCTGTATCTGTTATGAGAGGGGGCATCACATCCTCATGTGTAAGATTTGACTAAATATCCTTTGGTGCTCTGAGTTAAAAAGGAAAGAAACTAGGAAACAAGAAACCAACTCCTTGATACCTGTCTATGCAGTGTGTATGAAGGCCTTTCCATGCTATTTACTTTCATTCTTTTTTTCAGTACCACATAGGGATGAGTCCAAGAAGTATTTGAAATGTTGTAGGCAGGAGAGAAATGGTATGTACACAACAGGTTATGGCCACTCAAGACCTCAAAAGTCTTCCCAATAATCTGTAATATTTCTACAGTTCTATTTTGTCACTTTCAATCTGTTTCCTTCCTGCTGGAGGCAGTGACTTGTTTTTCCTTTGTGTTTTAGGACGCTGGGGATTCTAGCCAGCAGGGAGGTTATTATTCATATTAGTAAAACTCAGAAAGCAAAACCCATTCCTTCTCTTACTATGAACATCAAAAATATACGCTGTACAACAAGTTTATTCAGATTCCCAGCACTTACAGAGCAGATTCTCATTGCAGTTAAAATCTGTGATGCTATTGGGCTTTTAGATTATTTTTTCCCTTCTTTTTTTTTTTTTTTTAAGATTCAATATGGTCTCTATTGTGCAAGAATAAAAGAGTGACATTATGAAGCATTTTATATGTGCTAGATTGTCTTGATCAGAAAAATGCATACTTTCTTTGTTGAAAGCAAAATTAATTTGTTTGTGCAGGCTATGCTCAGTAATACCAGAAGGAATTAGATAGGGCTAAGACAAATCTGATTGTTAGCTGTATACCAAAATGGTATAAAAGGAGCTATCTCCATGCCACAGACCTGCCTCCTAATAACTCTGTTCGACCTTCCCCTTTTGAAAACTCTGCTGTCCTCTCCCAGTCCCCAGCAGCTTGCCACAGATGTAAAATATCTGTCTTTCCCTCCTTTGTGCCCTGCAATAGCTCAGAACAGGAAGGCAATAAGTCTGGGCAATGAAAGGCATGAAAGATGCAGGCTTTCATCTCTTAATCAGGCTGCTTGGGAAACACTGGAATGAGGATTCCACTGTTTCCAGCCCCATCCAATTGAACTGTTGGTGCCTCCCTAGGCTAAGGAGAGATGGGTGACTGCCCATGATGGAGATAGAAGACAAAGCATGGGGTGCCTTGATTCAGAGGAGTAATATCTTGCAGTAAAAGATTTGCTGAAGACTCTCTCTGAGGCAGGTATGTTTGTAAGGAAGGAGCTTGCAGAGAGGAGCTATTGTCCTTTGGTTTTGCAGAATCAGTTGCAGGAGCCTGCTTTTCCAGAGGCTGACATACTTTACTACAAGCTTTCCTCTCATCATCTGAAGTGCCTGCACATGGCTTCAGATCTTTGCTGCTGTAGTAAATTATTCAAAACAGACAGTTCAAAGTTATCTGTTTTTGTCCTGAACATACCTTAGGAAATAAGATGTGTTTCACTAACCTCAGCTTTCTTCTGCAGAGAAATTTGTGCCACTGCAGAGGGCACTGTATGAAGGCCTGTGTGTAAATTAGGACCTGTGTGATAATTTTAATAGATGCAAAGTGCTAGGCACAACGACATTGCATGGAGATGAATTTCATCTACACACTCTGCTTATAAATTGCTATTTCATAAACTTACTGTGAAATGTGACAATGGCATTCCTGGGTAATTTCTTCAGTTTTTTCTTTGATGTATATTTACAAGGCCCCAGTGAAGAACACTCTGAGTAACACTTTCTATAGGTCACTCATCTTTAAAAATGAAATTCCTTAACTTTCAAGAACATTTTTCTAAGGCTAAAGAGCATACACCATAAAGTTTGTGCTAGTTGGTTCCAGATGCTCTAGCTTATGCCTCCTCTTTTCTAACAAATGTTTTCCCTTTACTCTTAGTAGTAAAAGGAATGTTTCTCCCTTTTCATCCATTCTCTTTGGCTAAAAGGCAAAAAGAAAACTTATCATTAGCATATGGTGGAAAAAGAAATTACTGCATGTATAGCTCAGGCACTGCTTAGTTAAAGAATACACAGAAATGGCTCAAGTATGGATAATATAATTGGTATGTAACTCCTTATTCTCTGAATATGTACCTTCCCCTTGCAGTACAAAAATTCAGAAGCATTTGTCTGGTTTAGCAAATGGAGCAGATGGAGTGGAAGAAAATAAGTTTTGAAACCAAGGGACATTCTTGCAGCACCAAGTACAGAGAAATTAAATGTTACTTGTTAGCCAGTGACAGGAAATATGAATCCCACCACCATCACAGAAAAAAGAAAGGTTTTTATGAGCTTACACATCGCTAATAAAAGCCAAATACAAATTAGAGCTAATAGATATGTCTCATATTAGGCATCACTGAGCTTTAGGATATTTTGGACTGCCTAAAATAAAAGTTTTTCAGTTAATACACAGCCAGAGAATGCTTGTAAAAATATTTCACCAGGAAAAACAGCACTGTGTCCTAGTCTTGGAAAGAACAGATTATACAGTTGGTTGTTGGCTTTTGTTTGTTTGTTTGTTTTTTTTGTTTATTCAAAATTCATTCATTCATTATGAATAACCTTGGGGTCCAAGATCATAACTGCAGTCTTTTCTAAAGACCCCTGAGCCTCCTTTACAAACCGATCAGGAATTTGGATACTGTTCCTGCATTTCAGGTGTAATTTGGACCAGCCACTTTGGGGCTGATCTTTTAAAGACATTGGTTTTCTCTGTAAGACTCCTTGGAACATCTCAGAACAAATGTCTAAGTAATAAGCCACATAAACTTACTGAACTTTTGTGAAAAGTTGACATTTTACAACTCCTTATCACCTTAAGCCATTGGGGAAACAACTTATAGCTCTGCGCAAATCACTATTGCTTTTGTCCCAGGTTACAATGAGACCTCTGAGTGTGGACACTGCTTTATTAAACAACCTAAGGTCTTTGCAGAAGCATTCATTCTTCAGATGTTGGTCTTCATTGGCCAACATGTTATTCAAGGATAGTTCTTTATCTGACTTTCCCTGCTAAGGGAATTTTTAAAGCCTATAACTGAAAACTGTATACGAGTGAATAGGAAACTTCCCTGTCTTGAAGTGGCCACATCTAAAGTGATATTTTTATCTCAACTTTGTGACTTCACTGAGGAGACTTAGCTAATTGTACTAAAACTGTGTCATCTGTCGAAGTTCTTATCTTAGCCTCTGTCTGTATTTTCCCACAGTACTGCCCCTTTAATTGCCTCCTCAGTTGAATAAAAATCCAAGGTTTAAAAAACATCCATCATTTAGGAAAAGCCTTTTACTAGAGGCAATTTGTGAACACTGCTTTATGAAAGCCAAAGAGGTAATTATGTTGATGGGGGCTTAGATGGCATACAAGCTGAAGAATAAGAACAGTATGTTCTTGTAGGCAGAACTGTGGCTCTGTTACTGAGATAGTTCTTTGAAGTTGTGGCAGTGGTAAGAACCCTTCAAAATAGAAATCCTTAGATCAGGAATGTAATAATTATGTATGTTGGCATTTAGGTCCTAACTGATTAGTCCTGTCTAACCTGATTGCTAATGTGCTTTGTGTTCAATTTTAGGCACCAAAGGAAGAAACAAAGGGGAATTTACAAATCTTCAAGGAGTAGCTGCATCTACAAATGGAAAAATATTAATAGCAGACAGTAACAATCAGTGTGTTCAGGTATGAGGATATGCCACTTTCCGTGTTTTTCTCCCTGCCCCCACACCTCTGTCTTTTTTGTAGTCCCAGAAAACACATCTTGTACAGTTCAAGCAGATACAGAAAATACAAAGAAACCTCAATTTATTTATCATCTATTATTATTCCATCTTCTTGACCTACAGCTATCTTTTTCAGATATGTACTATATCTAGTAGGTATATCAGACTTCATTTCCCTTCCTTATGATGGTTGGCAATGAATGAAAAAAAAAAAAGAAGTTCTGCAATCATCTGGAAAAACACCTTTATGTAAATACAGTTTTACATTGTAAATTTTATCCCCCATGTTTTCAAACATAGATCTAGGGCAATAAACATAATTTCTTAAGGAAATACAAATAATCACATTGATGTAATTTTCAAATTTTTTAGTCTACTGGACTTTTCTGTCTGACATGATCAAATAATTTCTGAGTAGTGCTCTTGATACTCATAATTTCTTGGCTTCTGTTACCTGTGTGAAAATCAAGCTCTGTTTTTATTTTTGCCTACCATGTATCTTTTTTACCATTAACAATTTGTCATCACTCTTCAGGCTGCCCATGTGGTAGCAATGAACACAGCAGCAGTGTGTGGCTTGTTCTTCAGTAGGTGAGAACCAGCAAACCACATGCCGTAAGAACTTGTTTCCAGGCCTTTTCAGAGAGACAAACATTCGTCAGCACCCTCACGCGTCATAATTTGCAGCCACTTAGAGGAATTTCAGTGTCTAATATCCTGGTTTGGGGACACAACCAGTGGACCTACACCTATGTTTTCCACAGGCTTAGTGCCTGACTGTGGCCAAATCACTCAGTGCCTCAGTTTCCTCATTTCTAATACAGGAATAAGCACTTCCTACCAGCTGAGAGAGACATTGTGAAGCTTAATTCACTAAGCATGTTTGTAAAGCAGTTTGAGGTCACTGAAGAAACAATGCAATGTAAGTACAGAGTATTCCTTTATTTTGAAATTAGGGTTCAGGTGGAAGCTTTATCTTAAATTAGGTATTTCACTTTCACATATGGACTGTGTAAAAGTGCTTCATGTTCTCAGCTCTCTTCCTGACTGTAGTGTTCATTAGTGACTTGCTAAAATCTGAGCTCCAGGAAGTAGGTGATGATAATATGCAGATTTCATTTTAAAATGTATGTTTTCTATTACAGATATTTTCCAATGATGGTCAGT
Source organism: Formicarius rufipectus (assembly GCA_013399695.1). Lineage (NCBI taxonomy): Eukaryota > Metazoa > Chordata > Aves > Passeriformes > Formicariidae > Formicarius > Formicarius rufipectus. The sequence continues at coordinate 825,391 of VXAU01005997.1, forward strand.
TCAAAAGTCGTTTTGGCATACGAGGAAGGTCTCCTGGCCAGCTGCAGCGGCCAACAGGAGTGGCTGTGCATCCCAGTGGTGACATCATTATTGCAGACTATGATAACAAATGGGTTAGCATATTCTCATCAGATGGAAAATTTAAGGTACGAGTTACCACTTGAACTCTCCTGAGCTTTCTCTGTCTTAAAGGAATGCAAAGTAGCACTGTTTTTCAAGAAGCTACCTAGTGGTTGTAACTTAGTCTAAATTCCATTGTTGTGATGTGGAAACCCGTGACACAGCCATGTTGTATAATTAATAGGAGGAGATCACAGTTGTGATGCTAATCTCTTACCAAGTAGAGACAATATGTTCCACTTTACAGTGTATGTACTAGGTGCTTGGATGCCTTTCTGTAACTTATAGTTGAGAATAGTTAATTCCATCCAGTGTAGTTGGACTAGCTCAACAGCCTTCATATCATTAGTACTCTGACTGTACAGAAAGGCAGACAAATCTTATGTGGAGTATGTGAAGCTCTTCAGTGACATATGGAGGAGAAAATGAAGGTCACAGATTGACGATGGATTCCTCTACTCCATACCTATCAGCAAATAAAGTGTATTAATTCATCTACGATCCTGTTGGTAATAAAAGCAAGGAAATGCAACCCAGGATGTTTTTCCAGTGCTAGACAGAAGTGTTTTAGATTGTGTGATTGTGTGATGACTAGAAAAACGCAAAGACAGTCTTAGGTTTCCGAAATCAGAAATTCTGAGGAAGTCACACCTCTTATTTTCATAGCCCTTATCCCTTTAATGAGAGTAAAATAAGATGGCAGCTACTCTACATTTATGATTGCAAGCTGCAATATTTATTTTGCTTGGGTTTAAGTGCAATTCTAGAGACAATTAAAGGTTGCCTCCATTTGATGCTGCTCTCTGAATGCATGTTACCAAGTCTGGCGATGCATGCTAGAAAGAGCCACCTGTAGTGTAGGGTAGCAGTACTCACTGCTCATTGGGATCATGGATCTGCAGGAAAATTTCTGCCATAGGTACTTTGTTCTGGAGTCCTGCAATTGCCTGTTTGGCTAATATTCTGGCAGCCTAATGAGTAAAAAACTCAAGTTCTGAGCTGCTCACATGTGCACCAAGAAATGGCCGTCCTTTGAAAACTCTTTGCAAAGTGATGAATGTTTAGCAAATAGGCGGTTGTGCTTGTGTAGTCCTTGGTGACCCCCATCTGAGAAACAGATGTGTATGCTTTTAAAAATATGAAGATCATGTATAGACTGTATAGCTAAAATAAAACAATACTAATATGCAAAGCAAGTGTTAAAAAAACTACAAATTCCTTGCATTTGCAGAGAGTATGTGATTTGCCTTGTCAGGTAATTTTGAGAATATACAGCTACATAGGAAAATCTTGGGCTTGGCTGAAGTCCTCGAATGAAATGAAAACACCCAAACAAACACAAAGAAATACATAATTTAGTTAAGAAACTAAATACTCTGAGTACCCTAAGTGTGTTTTAAATTATTATTAACATTGTTAATGTCAAACTGGCTTGATCTGGACACAGAGCATGGAGGGCCTGTTTTCCTTCCTTCTCAAGATATGCTGTAAGTCCAGCATTTGGGATGGTGCCAGCTCTGGAGGAAAAAGCCCTGGCGAAGCCAGGACCCTATGTGCGATACACTACCAGCAGGGAGACAGGTATTGAAAAAAAATGAATTATTAATGTAGTTCCTCTGATGTGAAGCCTAGCTCTGTTTTTAGTCAATATTTTTGTTAGATTGCAAAAGCTATGTAGTGTTGGAAATACTTGTGTGGTTAATGCAAGTTAACGCATCGGACTTCATAGTTCTTGGGACTAGACTGATTAAATGAGAGATGAAACATCAGTGCTATAAAATGCTATTTTTAGATTGAATGCAATAAGCCATACTTATGAGAGAAAAAAAAAATGAACAAATGTTTGTATAAATATTTTTTTATATGGAGGATAGACATAATCAGATATGTGCAGGAGCTGGACGTGGGGCAGGTAGCATGTAGATGGGAGGGAGCACTGGGATGGAGACAGGGATTGGGCACCAGGGCCACACTGAGGAGCTGTTCTGGGAGGAGCAGGTCCTGTGTTGGTGCAGCAGTGGGGGATCCTGTGCTGTGCACTGTGTTCTTAGTGAGCTGCACTGGGAAGGAGGGATGTGAGTGGGGGAGCACAGGGCCTGGGGGAGCCTTGGGGGGGCACACAGGTTTGGGAGGTCATGCCCACCAAGGATGAGACTGTGAGGTGGGGGACAGTCAGTGCTTGGAAGGGATTGGGCTTGTATTGGGCATGATGTTGCAGGCGTTGGACTCGATGATCCTTGTGGGTCTCGTCAAAGGATATTCTATGATGGGATTAAATAAAATATATTTGAAGCACAGGACATGGGTATAACAGATCTAGCCTGTGGGAGTCTGGGCGAAGCCTTGTAATTTCTTGTGTATTGGCAATGGTAAATCTTACAGGGGCTTTGTCAGATTAAATTGGGCAGCTCTTGCTAAGATACCAGTGAGAGAGAGAACACGATAATGGCATTTCCCTTCAAAGGACTGTGCCTGCAAGTCATTATATAAGACTTCTGATGCAGGTTGCCTGCTAGTTGTTAACTTAGCATTATTAGTGGGCTGTTTTGAACTTAATCTAACTATTTTTGATGTTGTCCCCTTCCTTCTGTATTTACTTACACTTACACTCCCTTAGTGGCATTTTAATAGTCATGTGAGCCAGAAAGCAAATTTCCCTGGAGCCAGGCCCAGGCATCTCCCTGATTACAGCACTGGACTGACTCACCCCGGCAACCTCCACTGCCAGGCAGAAAAGTGTCACTTTCCTCAGTTGCTGGCAGCAACAGAGATCTGTTTTTTCAAGGCTGTTTTAACTTGCATAACGCAGAGGTGGACAAACTCGAAGGTTCCACCAAGACACAAGTCTATTAAAATGAGAAGCTGTATTATCCTGCAAATGATAAAGACTCAGAGTCTTAGGATTTGGTGCTTCTGTTTCTGGATATGCCACTGATCTCACAGGTGACTACTGATCTTCCATTTCATTTCCCAGTGCTTGCTTTTTCTCACACCTATAAAAGGCAGGTAACAGTGCTGTCTTCCTCTGGCAAGTACTCTGAAATTGCTTAAGAAAACTTGCAGCAGATACATCTCTAGGCTAAAGAGAGCATGGTGAAACAGCAGTACTAGCTTCTTACCAGTGTGCTGTTTAAACCTGCTGAAGGAACTGGACAACAGAGCCAAGAGAATGATTCCTAGTCCTCTGAGAAGTCCTTGAAGGGTTGTATATAAGATACCTTGTTATCAACCAAACTGGGCTGCAAGTTTTCATATGTCAGACTTTTTTTCTTGTACATTAGAAGAATTAAAGAAAGAGCTATTTGAAGCTGGTTGCATGTTCAGATAGGACTAGATAGTGTGGTTAAATGGTCACAGTTGAATTATGAGGGTCACGTGAATGATAAATTCACTTATTGTGCGATATTGCAGTGTGTAACAAAGCTCTGACTCCTTATTAGGGAAGCTCTCAAAGAGGAAAAGATGGTATGTTGAAAGACTGTAATTAATTCCTGACAATCGTGAACCTTTCAGACAGCAACAAGATTGGTAGAGTTAACCTTAAAGCCCTTACTTCTACAATGCAAAAATCTATACAGTTTTACATAGGGTAGCTGGCTTTTTTTTACCTCTAGGAATATCTCGCAGTAGAATATTTTCCAGTCTGGTAAGTCGTCTTTATAAACAGATATTTGAAAAACAGTCTAAATTTCTAAGAGCCTGTAAAATAGGGTACATAATGTCCTTGAACAAATTCAATTAAGCACATTTTTGTATGAAGGGTTCACATGATCCATTATTTTGTATTTGTTTCTAATGGCTGAAAAGTCTGAAAATACTTCCATTCATACACTTCACAGGAGTGACTGGGTTTCATAATGTTCTATTGTAAATAATCAAACCTATAATTCTAAGAAACCTTCTATAATAAAAGTATACAAAGAGTATGTTCAGCCAGATCCAGTAATGTGTCATCAGCATATTTTGATCTAAACTGGAAACAGAGATTTTTAGTAAAAAGCACTGCAATCTCTAGCCGGATATACTTTATTGCTGCCTGCAAATTATATTTGAAATCCTGGTCCAAAAATAGTGATTTTTATTACTCTTCACAGCACTGAGTGCCCAGTAATGTAGTATATGATTTATTTATTATATTTTTCCATATGTGTTTATATGGGCAGGAAGACACTGTACTCGTGAGTCTGAGTCATTTTTCCATAGGAGTTCTGGAAAGATGGTAAGGAGATGGTGCAATGCACAGGCAAACACAGGCATCCTAGAGAAAAGAAGGGAATATGATTTAATTACCCCAAAGGAAATAAATCTACTGATTTGCATGTGATTTATATTTTTGCTGTTTTCTTGTTATGTAAAACTGAATACATTTTGTAGGTCGGCTCATATCTTTCCCCTTGTGAACACAAAGTAATTTCTGATAGTTTTTCCTGGGGATATTTTAGCATGATTCAGTTAGGGGATTTTGTCTAAATATTTAGCAATTTATGATGGTGTATGTACATGAACATAAAGTAGACACATGATCACTGCCTGTTGGCTAAGCATAGTCTTGAAGCTGCAAGATTTACTCCCTGGAGTTTTCTTTATTTGAAACTGAAAGAGGTTGTGTAGTGACTTGGTACCAGACATCTTCAGGGAGCCCAGATGGCTTTATTTTAGGATGGTTCCTATTTTTACCTGCAACCTCACGTATGAGAATGTACCATGGAATAAGAGCATGGGATTTACTAAGGGTAGTAGAGCTCCTTCTGTTTGCTTGGAAAACATTAGGGACATGACAGAAATTAGTTAGGTAATGGATCTTTTTCATGCCTTGCAATCTGTCCCACCTTGATAGGTTTCACTAGTACTCATGACTTGCAGGAAGGAGAAGAGAGGGGCAGAGAAGTCAGAAGCAGATGTGGTAGTTGGGGACATAGTTTAATTGTGAACATGACAAGGTTAATGCTTAGACTCGATCTTAGAGGTCCTTTCCAACCTAAATAATTCTATGATTCTAAGCATTGCTTGTTCTATGTGGTGATCTGTCCCACTCTGCAAAGGCAATGAGTTGAAAAAATGGCCTTGTTTCATAAACAGGATGAATATCCTAGTATCTACTTCATTTAAATTCCAATGGAAACAGAAAAGTATGTTCTTCACCAAGATATAGACCTCATTTTGTAGGTTGTGTCTCTCACAAATTACTACAGGATCTGAAAGTTCTGGAATCCATAATTTCAACACGGCCTGTTTGGTGGATTGCCTGTCCAGTACAGTAAAGAAGCTGGCAGGAGACCAGACTTTTGAAAGCAACCTGGATAAGTGCTTCCAAATCTGTGCATCAATTTAAAAAATCAACTAAAGGCAAGACACAAGTTGCTCAATTCCAACACAAACAACTAGGTATTTTTGTAGTATTTTTAAACTGAAAGTTCAAAACTCAACTGATTTTATGCAGATTAAAACAGTTTATAGGATTTCTGCCTGACAAAAAAAGAGCAGAATGGTGAAAAATATATAATGGGTTGTGAGGTGATCCTAGAACCTTCTTGGGTATATGCCCAGAAATCTCATGGATGCTTTGAAGGCTTTGTCTCAGTTTTTATTTGTTCTATTGCTTAGATCATTTTTCTTAGAGCCCCTTCTTTTTGATTCTGCTAAGAAAATGCTTCTAACACTTTCTGATTTGTCAGCTCTCTAGCCTTTCCAAATAATTTCACTGTACATGAGATCCATCTCATCTCCACTGAATGTTTTTCCATTGAAATATTGTATACAATTCCCCTACTGTTGCTGATTATGCTGGCAGATGGTTTTAGTAGTCACAATGCCTATTTAAAATTATTTCAATAATTTTATTTACCTACAACAGGAGTGAGCTTTAATTTGTTCAGTGTTTCAAAAATTACTTCATTTGCTGTTTGGCAGCATGGTCCTCTCTCCTCTGCAGTTTTCAGCTGACACTTCATGTGTCTAAGCAGAAAGTGAAGCAATCTGGTGCGGATCTGGTGGAAGATAGAGAGGTTAACCTGAGCTTTAGCTTTGCTCAAATTCTTTCCAAGAGCACTCAGAAGGTGCTGGTGTCTCATTAACCCGAGAAAGGCAACAGAGGACATCATAGCCTGCATCCCACCCAGCTCTGATGCTCCAAGAGTGAACTCTGACTGCTTTCAATGCAGGTAGTGACAGAGGCATGTTTCCCTGTCCATAATCAGGTGTGTTTTGGACTCAGGAATAGCTTGCAATAGGAGGCAGAAGTCCTTTTGCTTGTCTGCCTATCCTGCTGGTACCCTAATGCTGGATATATGGACATTTCTTGTCAGGTGCTGTAGTTTATCAAGACACACAAATCTGATTATTGTGTTTCTTTTGAGTTGCATATTTGGACTCAGTTGCTGAGGTGGCATATTTTTCACTCCAGAAAAGAAACACAGAGTACAGTCTTTATTTTCAGATGAAGAAAAAAGTATGAAGTACACAGAGCTTATAAAACCAATTGCTTCCAACTGTTAATGACAAAAATGCCTCTCCATCTTCTTATATACCTGTAATACAATCTTCAGAATGTACTAATTTCTACCATGCTAACATATTCTCCTGTTTTTTGTTTTCCCTTTTAGGCCAAAATTGGGTCTGGAAAGCTCATGGGTCCTAAAGGTGTTTCAGTGGATCGTAACGGACACATCATTGTAGTGGACAATAAAGCATGCTGTGTCTTCATCTTCCAGCCAAACGGGAAAATAGTCACCAGGTTCGGCAGTCGAGGAAATGGTGACAAGCAGTTTGCAGGTACACTCGATGGTAATATGTAAATCCCCTTTTCTTGCCTCTTCTGCTCACATTTGCATGATGTTTGAGCGTGTTGAAGATGCTGTATCCTATTCATTTATCCTCTTAGGGAAAGGTTCTGCTAAATATACAGCTCCTATTCACTTTGTTTCATAGGTCAGGAAGGTTGCAACATCAGTTCTGCAAATGCCAGATTGTAACCAGATTGTTTTATCTGCCTCTCTATGCCTGGAAGCATTTCAGATCAGTGGCCCAAGCAAGACCGATCTTAACTAGTATTTTTTAAGTGCTTAGTAGTGCCCACACCAAGCTGTTGATGATAATCAGCTCAAACACTGTGCTTTGTGTTTCCAGCTATTAGATACGCACAAACCAATGCCCCAAGTGGTACCTTCCCACTCATTACAAAATGAGTGTGATGGGTTAGTATTTGCATTGAGTTCAGGAAGACACAGTTATGCAATGGCCAATGTGACTTTGAGGAAATGGCCACTTCACTGACTGCTTGCAGACAGTGTCTTTCAAGTAGAACGTGCAAGTAAGTTTATAAAAAACACCAGTTGATGTATTTTAAGTGAATAGCTGTTCTTTCAAAATTTGAACTGTCAATGCCAAATTATACACTTTGCAGGTGTTGGGTCACTTTTAGAGTATGTAGTTTGATTGGTCTGATGTTCTCACTGGTTCACAGTGTAAGAGAGGAATAGCATCAATAATATAACTGCTTTTATCTTCAGATCTCTTACAATGTCTAATGGTATAATATAAATAATATATGAGTACTTTGGATCTAACAGAGCTAAATTTTCTGATTATCTTACGTTTATTTCATTTCCAAATTTGTAAGAACACATCCTGAAGATAAGTGTGAAAATACTTCCTAACAGTGCATTTATGATAAATGTATCACCTCTTCTTGTTTGTAGGCTACAGAAAACAGGTAAATTGTCCACACTTGAATGTTTTCAGTGTAAAGGTTTTCACCTCTTTTATAGTTTACCCTGAGATACTGTGAAAATTGAAACTGAGTTTTGATCTGTTTAATAACTCAAAATAGAGCAAAGTATTTTGATTCATGTACTCTCCTGTTTTCAAGCTACCATTTGTTTTTTACTCAAATTTTTGCACATAGTCCAATACGCAATTTAAGGAAAAATACTTGTTTTTCCCTTACAATGGTCCCCTATATAACTTTTGTATTTATCCTAAAACTTGTAAGGTGTGAGCAGAGCATAGAATATTTCAATTAAGACTTTACATGAACATTTTTGATAAGTATTTTCAGTGTAATCATGATTTTATGCCTAAGCACTATATGTTTTCTCTTCTTAATAAGCTCATGAATCTCTGCATAGTCATATGTATACAAGAGAGGGAGAAATGAACAGTGCTCATTGGTAACAATAACTGACAAATGGTTGAAAAAGAACAATTTTTTAAAATAAAAACCTATAAAATAAAATCACTCCTTATTTGAAACTTATTTGACTGTTATTGCTCAGAAGCCAAACATAACCTACCAGGCTGATTTTTTTTTTTTTTTAATTTAATGATACTTTTTGTTTTAATGTTATCTTTTTTTTTTTTCTTCTTCTGGATTGCAGGTCCTCATTTTGCAGCTGTAAACAGCAACAATGAAATTATCATTACAGATTTTCATAACCATTCTGTCAAGGTACTGTCAATTAATGGCAACTTGGAAAGTTGCTATTTTTATTTTACCATGGTACTTTCTTGCAAAAAGTATTGTTAAAGCCAAAGAGATCACACTCCATATATATGAACTCTGATGCAAGGACAGCACATGCAGAGAACTTTGCATGCAGTGCATTGCTCAGTGAAGATATACAGTATGTTGCCCTTGGTGTCACTATAGTTCAATTGCTCAAACCTATGTTGTACTTCAGATAAATAATTTCAACTTAGTTATTTTTATTAGCATTCTGCCAAATCTGTTATTGCCCATGTGTTCTGTCCTATTTTAAGAGTCTGGTAACTGCTTTTGAATTTCTCAATAAAAACTTTCCACATTTCTGGTTGAATAAAACTATAACATAAAGATACATGACGGTCTTTAAATTCCATACTTATAAGCTTTAAGATTACTGGATCCTTTTGTAATCTGACCTCAACAACTGAGTAACCATCAGTTTTCATTCACTGCCTCCTGCACTGGGCAGAACTGGCCACTAGCCCTTACACCCATGGGAAGTCCTGACTCATGGCTGTTAAACAGTCATGGTAAGATTGTTTGTCCCAGTAATAAGCCAAAGCAAGGATACATGTTGAGATGTGATGTGTTGGAAAGTATATGAAGGAGATACAGGCCATTTCAGAAATTACTTACTTGTGCATGTTTGTTCTCAGGCATTCTCTCTCAGACACTTCCACGTGTGTGCTTTTTCCCTTTCTCAACATGAAGCAGCATTAGGTGGACACAAGCAGAATGCTGTCCTACCTGGGTTCTCAGGCCATGTGAGTCAGTCCCATGCACCAGTGAAATCCCTGGGATTTCACCTAATGGATGCCTGTTTTGATTGAACACAAAGGTGAACCCTCAATCCAGTTCTTCACTGTTCATAACTGCAATGAATCTTAGATATATCCACCTGAAATAGGAAGTGGCTGCCTAAACACAGACACCTTCATGTCCTGAGCAGTGCTGAATCATCTACCTTTTTAATAGCAACCTTTCTTGTGTATCCTTCTGGAATTCCTTGTGAGGAAGCTGCCACTTGTGGTGGTTTGGATTACAACACAGAAACCGAGACTGCTGCAAGAACCCTAAACCAGACTGTTTAGCAGCAGGATGCCTGTGACTCCATAAATTACCTCTCCACAGGGCTTGCCAGGTATCAAGAATACCTGGAGAGGCTTAACAACAAGGGCAAACTAGCATGAAAAAATGCAAGTGAAGACATGTAAGAAGCGTGGCATCTTAGTGAATTTTTAATCATTACATTTCTAATGAGAACAGAATGTTCCCATCTGTCTGTCGTGTGACTCAGTGAGATAAAAATGTTATTTGTTACAATTTGGTACTAACTGGAAAAGATTCTTATTTTTGTGGTGCTGTCTAAATTAGTACAGATAACTGTTGAAACTCTGGAGAGTACTTTAGAATCTGGGAGCAGAGTACATCTTGGTTTAAATATTAATTTATAAATAACTAAGTAAATTAATTTCATTCTTACTAGTCCCAAAGCCTTTTCCTGCCACCAGTGTCTTGAATTAAACATGCTCACTCAGCAACATTATTCTCACTCCCCCATTAACCTTTAAGCATGTTCCTTTCCTCAGGCATCTTCTATGGAAAATCCTGTGCAATGTAGGCTTTTCTCTCATTTCATCACTTTAACTGAGGGAGAGGGCAATACATCTTTGCCCATTTTTTCATTAGTTGACTTTTTTTTCTATTTTCTTTAATCATATGAGGCACCAACCTAGCACTCCATTAATTTCCCTTCCCAAATGCTTTTTCTCTGTTCCCTCTGGGTGTTCAAGAACAGGATGATTTCCTCACATCTTCCATCTCATTAACACTTGGCACTTGTCATGACCTAGCATTTTCTTATGCAAGGCACGGTCTCTCTAAGATCACTGTTGGACCTTGTGCTATGGCTGGGCCTGAGTCCAAGGTGGACCAAAATATTTTAGAGATGGCTGTGGTACTCTGTCAGTGACACATTCTGTATCTCTCTCAGTCCCACTGGTGCATCCAGGTCGCTGACAGAATAGTCATTGATCAGTTCCATCTTTCTGCTGTCTAAACCTGTTAGCATCACAGAGAATTCAGTTGCTGAACTGTCTATACAGAGAGCAGCATGCCATGATTCTCAATGTGTGTTAGATTATGGAAGTCAGAGAAGAGTGAATCTGCTTTGCTGTGTTTCAGTTCTGTAGAAACACAGAACCCAGTGTTGCATCTGCCCTCAGCTATTCTTGATTCAAGGTGTGCAAGCTGTAGAAGGGCTCTGGGGCCCTTTGTGTCTGAGCTGAGTCAGATCTTAAGTGAGAAGGGAAAGACTGTGGTGGAATGGAGCTGGAGGGAGAGAGGGGCACGTTTTCTCCCATCTTCAGTGTTATGTGTGTTGTGTGTGTGTGTGTGTGTGTTACAGGTGTATGTTCCTGGGAAGTCTTCAATTCCTACTTTCATTAGCAGGTGAACTGGTAGTAGTGGATTACTGATAGTTGATGTGATACCATATTCAGGTTTTCGTTTTAACCTGTACAGGTATTCAACCAGGAAGGAGAATTCATGCTGAAGTTTGGATCAAATGGAGAAGGAAATGGACAATTTAATGCACCAACTGGAGTAGCTGTAGATTCTAATGGAAATATTATTGTAGCGGATTGGGGAAACAGCCGAATACAGGTAGAAATTTTTGTATTTCAAAGGTTCTTCATTAAGAAAACTAATGGATTGGTAACTCTGGCCACTGAAGTCTTCAGACTGCCCAAGAAATATGATGGCAAAAATTATAAGTCATGTGGTTTCTCACGGAACCTTTTACATGCCTCTACTGGCCAGTCCACCTTTAGAACTGGTGGTGTCAGATCATGGGCTTTCCAGTGTGACTGCTGTCAACTCTGATGGTCACTGTGACCAAGACTTCTGTCTCCAAGTAGTTCCCCAAAAGCTATTTGATGACTTATGAAACTTGCAAGCATTGCTGAGATGATAGTAATTTATAATCACCGTAACAAAAGATTGGAGATGTGATGAAAAATATGAAAAAGCAAATGACCTGAGGCAAATGCAAGAGATTTTTATAATCTTTTTTAAATGTTGAGAAACTATTCTGCTTTTAAGTTATGACAGTTGCGCTCTTTCTATCTTTCAAGTGCTAATCACAAGGTCTTCTAATTTGCCAAAGAATACCTAATAAATAACTAACTCTACGTATTATTTCCACTGAATACAAAAATGAGGGAGCTGCTTATGAGTTGTTCTCAGGAAGCACTATCAACAGGGTAAACAAATTCCTGGTTTTCTCTGTGTGGGAACCTAAGAGTCAGACTAGCCACCACAGTAATATTAGCTAGGAAAACAAGGTGTTGGTTGAGTTCCTGATTGAGTTTGATTTATTGTAGTTCACTGTTTTTAGAACAAGGAATAGCTTTTTTATTATTATTTCATTGTGTGTTTAATTCTTTCAGAAGATCCTGGCAGTTTTAGATTGTTCTTTTTAATTGGAAAATACATTTGTATATAAACTTACATATTATGAAATAACAGATTAGATTTTGCCCTTGTTTATTCTAGTGCATGTCAACTGTTTCAGAAATGAGAAGTATAACAGTATAATTGAGAGCCGACTTGAGTCAGCATTTTTTCTTTTTTATTCATAACATTCTGTCCTTTCTCACTCTCTAAGGTTTTTGATGGAAGTGGATCATTTTTATCCTACATTAACACCTCTGCTGACCCACTTTATGGTCCCCAAGGTCTGGCTCTTACTTCAGATGGCCACGTCGTAGTTGCAGACTCTGGAAATCACTGCTTCAAGGTCTATCGGTACTTACAGTAGCAATGAGTTCTGGAGGTGGATAATCACCCACCCTTAAGAAAAGACTGGTCCTAGAGATCCAATGCAGGATATCTCCTACTTTGAGTTCATTTTTAATAATGGAGTCTCTTATGGACTTCTTGTGATAATTTCCAAACCTACCTTGTTTACATAGGACTTGAATCTCTTACGTTGTTTCTCACTGAACTTTTTGTTGCAAGGGTTAATAAAAAAGGTCTTTAACTGAATTCATAAAGACTATGTGAAATAAAACATGAACTGCAATGTACGGAACTGGAATTAATTAGGCAAAAATGAGAAAAGTTTGGGAAAAGTCCCCAAAGCTTTTTGATGACTGCAAAGGGTAGCTCCTGCTCAGAGCTTCCACATTTAAAGAAGTATCATTCTTATGCATTATTTAACCCAGAGGTGATCCTGGGAATCTTCTAGATCTCATTATCATGGTAGGTATTACACTTTTAACATTCTTCAGTCTTACTATCTATAACAAGTAGGTCCTTTTAGTGTAAGGTTAAGTCTCACAAAATCTGTCAAGCTCTAACTGTCAGACCTAACACAGCTCAACGTTTAACACTATGAGAATCAATGCAAATTCCCTACTCATGTGGAATTAATGAAGGATTGTTTCGTGTGCTTGTTTTTCATCCTTCCTCTTGCTCAATGTGCAGGAAGGACTTTGCAGAGACCTGACATTTCTAAAGTTCTGGAAAAACTTAATTGTAGCGATACATTAGTGGGAATGGAATTTCTCTATAATGACAGACCTTTTGACACCAAACTAGTTCATTAGGATCAGGGTTATTACAATGTCAACTCAATTAACCTCATGTGTGCCACTCTTTCATATGTGTTCATTGCCATGTTTCCTTAAGGCAACTCATTGTATTAACCAATAAAATAAAATGCAGCATCACACAGGACAGAAAGCCAGAAAGGTACCCCTGTGGAGGACCTACATTGTACAACCAAAGGAACTGTGATAAACAGAGGTTGTATAGGAAAGCCAAGGGTTACCAAAGCTATTTGTTTTTATGTGAGAAAAAAATATAAGAATGAATTTGAACTAATTCCTGAAGTCCTTCATCAAAGGGAATTTTGTAAGAGGACAAAATAAGGACTGTGAGATTTGTTCTGATTTGTATGTATGTATGTATGTACGTATGTATGACTGATTGACATAAAAATTTAAAAAAAGTTAATGTGGGTTATTTCAGCAAACTGGAACTTATGTATGACATTTGACAATGGCAGTACTTTGAAAAATGTCCCTCCTTCTTCTGCCAGATCTCTCTACTGTGTTCTTTGTTGAAGTATTAATTTAACTGTAAATGCTTACAGTCATGGTTCTGTTTTCAATGTTTGGTTTGTTGGTTTTTCTAAAGTGTGAACTTGTCCTTTTTAAAGTAGCATTTGCTTTATTCTTATTTCTAAATCCAATGGTCAAAGGATGAATTGCTACTGTAGCCTAATATAGATAGGGTGGTGCTCCCTCTTAAATCTCACTTGAGAAGCTGGTGAGCTTGTTGCCAATGCCTACAATGGCCTGGGAAGTGCTGTCTTTCTTTTCTCATTTTTAGGCCTTGAAATGAAAGGGCATTGGATCAGAGTATTTTAAGCATGTCTGCAAAATGGAAAAAAATCTTTGATAAAATTATTTGTTGTAAGTATCTGTCTTATTTCTAAAAGATTATGGTGGTTGTTTCAATGAATTTGAGAAAAACTAATGGTTTTTTTGTAAAGTTGCATCTGACTTGTAAAAATGCAGACCCCAAGGTTCTTAAATGGAGAGTTTGCCTGTTTTTAATTACTTTTTCTTAAAGATATTTCTTCTTCTTTCCGTTTTTTATTTTTTGCACATAGAGCCAATTTACAAATTCTCATGCAAATATAAGTTTCCTTATTTCATTGGAATAAATATTTTGTGCATGAAGCTTAAGGTTGGACTGTATTATGCAGCTAAGAAACTGGTGGCAACATTTATGAAATATTAAAACTTGTTTGTTATTATCAAGAGAATGAAATATCCTCTGCTTGAACTGAGTTTGTCCTAAAATTCTGAATATGGTATCTCAGTTGTTACACAATAAACTACCAAAATTTAATGAAGTTGTAGATCAGACTTTCATTCCAAGTGTCCTTATAAGCAACCTGCTGGTAAAGAAATAATTTCTGACATTGGAAGTTCCTTAAATGGTGCATTTATCAATGAAGAAAAGGTGCATAGAATTTTAACTGTATTTATGAACAAAGAAAAGAGGTTGCACAGATTCCCTGAGATAAAAACTTTAAAAGAAAATGAAAGATCTGCTGTTGCTGCCAGTTATTGCAATCTATTCCAAATATGAATTTCTAGAATACAATTTTACTAAACTTGCATGTTTACCCCTCAGAAAACATTGCCAGGTCCTCTGTTGTCAGAAACTTTGAGAAGAATAGCAATCAGATCCTAACCTATATATCAAAACATATGATTAATACTGTACTATTTCAAGTACACACTTTTCTTCAAAAGCTTTTCAGTCCTTCTGGTCCAGAATTGTTTAGCAGGATTTTATATAACCCTTGTCAACCCAGTGCATCCTGATGAATTCGGCACACAACCAAGATAAAAGCTATTAGAGATTTTGTGGATGTTTTCCTAAAATTGGGTAGCCTTTTGGACTTTCAGTCATTATCACTAAAGCAACACCTGAAGATTGTCACTAACTTGGAATTCCTTCTGATAGCAAATGCTGCCAACTACAATTTCAAATTCAGTGGCATAGGGCATTCCCTTCCAAGATCTGACCTTATCTGCCTGGCACTGGGATACTGAGAAACACATTGTTTTTACAGTGTGCTTCTGAAGTCAAATTCACTAAAATGCTTGGCTTACAAACCTTACAAAGAGCAACCAAAGCAGAAATTCTGATTTCTGCTAAAAGTCTGGCAGATTTTTTTTCCTCATCTAATTAAGGGAACGTCAGAATTGCACTATGTGATTTGCTGAGTTGTTAGCATTTATTAAAGGCTTTATAGGCACGCTGCTGCCAGACTTCAAGTATAACCAAATGTTCCCTTGACTTCCCTGGAATGCTGATTGACTAGCAGCACAGCATGAATGGTGAAACTATGTGCTTCATTTAACTAATCTTCAACTCAAAAGTCATCTCAAAAGTTTATTAGATCTTGTGTCATTTGGAGCATTTTAGGACAAACTAGCCAACTGTATTTTCATTGTTTTGTGAATAAAATAAAAGGATCTGTTCAGATAAATCCTGTATAAGCAGTAGGAGATTTTTACGTGGGCTACACCAGCACCAATGTAGCTGAAAAAGAAATGGGAAATGGTTTAGAGGCAAGTATTTGCCTAATGGCAATGAATAGTTATTTATTAGTAAATGCTCATCTGTTCTGTAAAAGCTAGAGGGCCTTTGATTTTATGTCAATATTTTTTATAACTAAGGATCTAGTGTTGCCATAATGAGAACTATAAGTGCCCAATATGTTCTGTTTGTTATAAAGAAATGACTTTCAGCTGTGGGCGACAGCTTGTTATGAAATCATGATGTACATGGGAGATTTTCTTCAAGAACTGGGAGCAGTGATTATTTGACCTGTTTGTGGAAAGTGTGTGAGAGGTGTTTGTGCTATGGAGTGGGAAGGTTCCTAACAGGTCATGTTACTTCTGACAAATGTACAGCACTTCAGTCGATGTTCATGAGCAACACAGCCTTAACCCTAACACTTTTGCTTTGGCTTTATGACGTGGGAATGTTCCCTAAGCTGCATAGTGTATGGCAGCAGCCCCTGTTAGAAATCTCTACCAGTTGATATGCTGCAGCTTTCCAGTTCTAGGAGTGTCTTTTTTTTTCTTTTTTTTTTTTTAATGTTTTTGTACATTCCATCTTTGTAAGTCAATCTCATGTTTTGTGTATATGTAAGCCTTGCACTCTTTTGAAACTCATAATGAAATATTTTTCTCACTTTTTTTGTTGGTTTTTTTTTTTTTTTTTTTTTTTTTTTTTTTTTTTTTTTTTTTTTTTTTTTTTTTTTTTTTTTTTTTTTTTTTTTNTGTGTGTAGTTTTAGCTTCCTGTGTGCCACAGTATTCTTGATGCTTTAGCCAACAATTAAAAAAAAATTACTCCGTCTTGGAAATGTAGGAAAACCAGAGTCAAATGTGTACCTTTACCACGCACAAAAATTTCAAATAATAAAAATAAAGCTTGTTTCCTCTGTTACTTTCATGGCTGAGGATTTATTTCTTGCATGTCTCATACTCCCTGTCCATAAAAGAAGCCCCATAATGCAGTAAGACAAGTAATTTTTTTCCCTACCACCACAGGTCACAAGCCAAGAAAACGGATTTTTTCATGAGTGTTAGGCCTTTATGTAGACACAGAGGAGCTGTTCTTGGGAAGAATGTGGAGAGTTGGAGCTTCCTTTTCTCCTTCCCTCCTTCTTCAATCTAATAATCAAAATTAACATTTTCACTGGTGACAGTAAAATAATGAGTCATAAACTTTTTCATTTGCATCACAGAAGTATACAGTACCTTTTAGCTATGCTGTGCTACAATCTTGCAAGGATCTGCGGCAGAAAACCAAATATAAATTATTGTGGGAGAACAGAAAATTTGCCTTAGGAGTTCAGTCTGACTCTGTTCCTGTAAGAACAAATTTTCAGTTCACATTAACTTTCATTTTACATGGTACCTATGCCTTCTTGGTCACTAGTCAACTCTCCAAACCTGCATCATTTGACAACTCAGTGTAATTTGGAACCTGCTCACAAAGACAGGAAGAATTTTCAGACGTACCACTTCATTGTTCCTTAGGCTGAAGTTCTCCCTCACATCCAGCTGTGCTGCTCTGCAGTTAACTATTCCCACAGTTTAGTTAAGAGTTCATGTGAATGCTCTCTAAGCTGGACCGCGTGAAACTATCTCAGTGAACTGGAACAGTCAATGTAATTTCTATGGACACATGTTCTCCCTAGGCACGCCCCAGCTGTGCTGGTGGAATAGAAACCCACCACTTGCTGCTCATTGCTATGAGTTGAAGCCTGCTGTTGAAGCAGTTGAAGACTGCTGCCCCTCTGATCTGCTGGCAGAGCTAGCCAAAGAATGCCTTGTTCTTTCAGTGAAATGCCTAGTTACCAAAACCCTAGTATTGCTTACTTCAGCAGCTCTGCCTAGCAAAGCTGTGGAAGCACTGAGTTTTCAGAGGGTCCAGCTAGCATTTCGCACTGTATTAGTTGTTTGTAGGGAGAACATCTGCTTACAGTCCAAATGCTCTTAGAGGATGAAATGAGGCAGCAGACGCTACAGAGATAGGCCTGTATGGGATACTCATGCATCATATTGCTTTCTGATAGCCAGCCACAGCCCATGACAGACTGCCTGGACCTCAGAGGATTTGGTATCACTTCCCATAGGGGGGCATCTAGAGCTCTCCTCATCCTCCATGCTTAAGCTCTTCTGCTGTCAGTCGCACAGGTGTGGGAGGCAGCCACAGGACTCGAAAGGCTTGCTGTTACACTTCTAGAAATAAAGTTATGTTATGAAAGGAACAAAATTAAACTAGGACAATTTTGGTCCTCCTACTTCCTGCCATTGTCACTTTAATGTCCTTTCAAAACAGAATTTCTGAATGTAATTCAACTACAGATTTGTAAGAGCCAAATGAAGGAGGGTACGAATTTAATCTCATCCAAGCATGTTTTAACACTGACAAAGGACTGTATTTTCTCTAACTCAGGAACAGTAAAAAACTTGTTTTGAATGGTACTTAAAAATCTCGATCAGACACCATGCATAGAAATCTTGCCCAAACTGTTAAAGCTTAAGAAAATCCCAGGAAAATAAGAACAGTCTTCTAATAGAAAGGCATGGTTACGAATCCCCCTTTCGCAGTGTTTCTATCCATTGTCTTGAGAATCATAGCATGTGACTAGCAGTTTTCTGAAATACCACATTTAGACATTCTGAAGCCCATTAAAAATGTCAGACCTTTATGTATTTTAGGAGTTATTCATTCCACTCTACCCAGTAGTGGAAAATCACCCTCAGATGACACAGAGTAAGATACTGCTGTGTGTTGCCCTTCTGCTTGGGACCTCTTTCACCCTGTGGTCTTCCAGCTACTTTGTTTAGATCTGGTACTGCAAAATGCAGAAGGTGTTAGGGAACCTCTTATGGGTTGTGGTCAGTGATGAGGCCATGAAATGACTTCCGGGCTGTCAGCACTCTCAGGGTAGCTGAGCCTGACTATCCCCAAGGGGCATGGCAGAGAAAACCTGCTGAGCCACCTACCCCACCATCCCCTGAGCGCACAACCCAATGTTTCTGAGATGGATGGGCTGTCTTTATTGATGTGATCACATTCAACTGCTGGAACAAGGACTGCCTTCCATCTGTGGCATGTGCTCCAGCCACCTGCTGGCTCTACCTGGGGGTGAGACCCAGGTGTTTGCTGTCAGTCTACTTTCAGGTGGAATGGGGAGAGCATTTCTTCCTCATGCATGCTGAACAGAAGACATGAGATACATGCTTCCAGCCCGCTTCAGAGCGAGTATCCCTATGAAAATCCTTTCTCCCTCTCCTCTTCCTCTTGTGTCAGCAGCATGTTCAAGCTTTGGCACCCACTCTGACACTCACAGGTGTCACTTGGAGAAAATCCACATGGCAAAGGGGCTTTGCAAACATTGCAACAACTGTTTGTTTGGCAGCAGTTAAAAGACAGAACGGAGCTCAGTTTTATTTCAGGCTGTGAAGAAGCAGGAAGAGGCCCAGCCCTCGGGCATCAGAGGTGAGTGTGACAGGAGGAAAAGAACTGTCACAGGGACATACTTTGAGGGGAAAAGCAGGGAGACAATATGAGGCCTCACAGCATATGAGGAGGCATACCAACAGATTTCATCGCAAACCAGCAAATTGAAAATGTGATGCACAAGAGAGAATGAAAGAACAAGGTTTGTGTTTTGTATGAACCTTAAGCTTTGTATTAATAACGTCCTTTCTAACTTGCATTTCATTTTTAGTGATACAGTGATGCACACTGGAGGAACAGGACCATGGGACAAGTCTGAGTGCAAAAGAACCTCATGTTCCAGGGAAGGGGGCACCTTGCAGAAGGCATGGAAAATCCTCACAGGGACTGCCTGAACATCTCAGCTTGTGTGTTTTCATGTGCTTGAATTTAAACTCTGCAATTAGTATGGCAGATATGAACCCACTGCTGTTGCAAAGCAATTTCGCTGAAGGAAAGTGATCTACAACACAAGTACTAATCAAAACACGCTGTAAGTAATTAAAGCCTCTAGAACAGTCATCGCAATGAACAACTGTTTCAAGGAACACCAGATGTGCCCAGGCCCTTCACTTCCAGGGGCAGCGAGGGTTTTACTTCTCCACGTCCTATGGCTGCGGTGACAGGCCAGCTGTGCAGCGCACATCCTTTCGGACCACGCCTTCTTATTGTCCCCTTGGTTCTATTCTGTGGCGCCACCCGGTTAGTAAAACCAAACCAAACAAAAAAACAACAAATAAACAAAACAAAAACAACGACAAACGCCAAAACACGACACGTTAGCGGCGGCGTGACGCTCTGTGCGCTGCGCGGCAGGACTGCAACCCGCGGTCCCTGCATCCCTCCCGTCCCTGCATCCCGCGGTCCCTCCCCGCTCCGACACGGAGGGGGCGGCAGGCGGCGCTGCGCACGCGGCCTCCCCCCGGCCTCTTCCCGCCCCGCGGCGCCGAAATCAAATCGCGACATGGTGAGCGCGGCCGCTCGCCCTCCTCCTCTTCTTCCTCCTCCTCCCGCTCTCTTTGGGCACCGGAGCCGTGCCCGGGCCAGGCGGTCGCCGGGGCTGCTGAGGGAGCTTGCGGCCCTGGCGGGAGGCACTCAGAGCTGCAGGACGGGAGCGGGGCGGCCACTGAGGGGAGCGGGGCAGTCACGGAGGGGAGAGGGGCAGTCACGGAGGGGAGAGGGGCAGTCACGGAGGGGAGAGGGGCTCCCGCTCCGGGCAGGCACCGCACCCCGCGCTGAGCTACCCCGACGCCGGGCCGGGGGCCGTAGCGCCAGCGCGGGCTGTGCGTTTGGTTTACTGAAGGGAGGTGTCGGGCAGGCGGCACCCGGAGCAGCAGCCGTGGTTCCCTACACAGGCTCGAGGGGTGGGCACGGTGCCCGCTGCTCCCGCCGGGGCTCGGAGGCCCAGCGGTGGGCAGGCCTGGCCGCTGGGTGCGGCCTGGCGAGGCGGGAGCGGGCAGGGGAGCGGCGCCCCAGGGCCCGCCCAGCCCCGCAGAGCCCCGCCTGGCTGCGATGGCGTGAGCGGCAGCAGCGCGGTGTGCGGAGGGCGGTCTGTGTTGGTGGCGGGGAACACCTACCAGCGAGGCAGGGGAGGGAAGGCGACGTGAGAGTTAATGACGTTGTGGAACTCGGGCACAGACTCGAGCTTTCCGAAAGGACGCTTTGATTGCGCGCCGTGCATATACGGGTTTTGTTCCTGTTGCTGCTGGCGGTGTCAGGGGTGGCAGGGACATGGAAGTTAATCGGTCTGCCTTTTGTTCATTTTCCTGCTTGCATGTGTGTGTCGGCTCCAGGTTCCAGTCCTGCAGTGCAGTGACATCATAGGTTGCAGTCCTGACGTCACTGCTGGCGTCGTAGGGCATCACTGGCTAAAGCTGAAGGGAGGAGACTTGAAAAAACAAACACACAGTAATGGTGCTTTTGTTAAATATAGCTTTTACATTTATTTTCAAAAATTAAATCAGTCTGGCTGTTTCGCTCTTGGTGCATGTTTTAAATGTTGTGCTGCCCTATTGTGTGATTTATTTAAGGAGGAAGCAGCTGTTAAAAAGTAGAAATGGTATTGATTCCTTTCTGTCAACACTTGGAAACATAACCATGTCTCTCTCAAAGTACTATGTTATTAGAATTCCCACTTCCATTGACTCAAGGGGCAATGATATGTCTTTTGGGTTTTTTTAAGCAAGACCTTTTTCTGCCAATGTTGTATATTGCTCTTTCTATCTATCTTTTAATTTATTGTAGCTGCACATAGCCTGTGATGTAGGGAGTGGGGCAAGGGGAATCTTTTTGGATTCACATTGTGGCAGCTGCTTTCCGATTGTTGAGGACCGTTCTAAACACTATTAATAAAACTCCGTTTCTTTGTGAAATATTCTAATTTTACAAGGGGCATGTCAAAATAGTATCTCTGAAAGTGTTCAGAGGAGACTCTCCATCTGGTGTTGCTGGTAGCAGTTTGTGAACTGCTATTTCTGCCTTTTTCTTCTAGTTCAACCCATGGTATTTACTGCTTGATCACACAACAGAGAAAAGAAATAAAAGTAGTAAAGCTTTTAAAATCTGATTTTTAAATTATGAAGTTTAGTAGACACTTGAATAAAAACATACCTCAAAGTGCTCTTGACCTCCCTAAAAGAACCTTTATGGCTTACATCTCACACGACTCTGTATGTATTAAAAGCTGTAAAACAATTACAAAGAAACCCTCTAAAGATACATTTTCTAAGGACTATTAAACACATGTATGAGTTTGGTATAAATACACTTTTGAGAATTGGTATATGTCAAGAAACCTTGAGGCTGGAGCTGCATTGAGTCATGTGAAAGGTCGGCTCCAAACTTAGATGGCAGGTGAATGAGCTTGGTGTACTGACTTCACAAAGAAAGTCTGGGCTAATGGTAAGATATCTTAAAGGATGGCAGATATAACTTAGAGGTAAATAGATTTGAATTCTGAGCAGATGTTAGTTATTCAAATAGCTGAATGTCTTAATTTTTCTCTTCTTTCCTTGTTCTAGTCCAAGAAAAAAGGTCTGAGCTTTGAGGAGAAGAGAGCTCGCATGATGGAGATCTTTTTTGAAACAGTAAGTAACTTGTAATTATCCTGCATTGACATTGGTGGGAAAAAATGTCTTAAAAGGAGCTTAACTGTAGATGAACTCTGTATCCCAGTATGCATTTCACTGATGCCCTGTGTCATCCAAGTGTAAATTACAGGGGCAAAGCTTCATTCATTCAGCTTCTGAATAGGTGGCTGATCCCCAGGTGGAGCCAAGGCATGAAGATGCACAGAAGTGTTGAATTCATGTGCTACCTGTGCACATTGCCTCACATTAAGTCTGTTACCATAAGAGGGACAGTAGGAGATTAGGAAGTATCTCACTGCATTTTATGGGAGGAAGAAGAAATCTGAGTGTTAGAAAAGCTGAGAGCAGACCTGGAAGATGTTCCCTTGGGAGAAGAAATCCGGAGATCCAAAAGCAGAGCTACAACTGTATTGGTGGCATATGTGATACACCTATTTAAAAAACTACTGTGACACTTGAGTACTTGAGCAATGTGGTGCATCTGGTGCTGACAATCTAACCTGGGCTCTGTCTGCCCCAAGGGCTTTACAGTCTAACGAGGCAAAATACAGTGACTTTACCAAAGAATAGAACAGGGCTTGTGACAATAATATTACTGTTGAATTCTCAAGAATGTTCCAGTTCTTTTGAGGAAAGTGTAGCCTATTTCCCTAGCAAAACTGAAGCGTACACTGTATTTCCTACTTGCTATTGGTGGCATTGATTTAGTGTAAAAAACATTCAGGCTTAGGTGATGCTGTCATTGGGAACTAAAGAACCTTTCATGTTTTGCACAGAAAGATGTGTTCCAGTTGAAGGATATAGAGAAGATTGCTCCAAAAGAAAAAGGGATTAGTAAGTGTTTATAAATGTTGTTTCTTTTGAGCCATTAATCATTTTTGGGACAGGTCATACAGCATAAATTTTCCTGGCTACAATTTTAGGTTTGTGATTGTAATAATAGAAAAAATAGCTAGAATGGGAGACTGCTCAATGGCAGGGCTATAGTGTTAAAAGTCACATAGGATGGGGGCATTATTAGGCTCTAAGGTGCCTGCCTTGTAGTGACTTTCAATGTATGGAATCATTATATGCACTGAGGTTTTAAATATTTGTCTGTAATGTCACAAATATTTTAAAATGCTAGTCCAAATATACATGGACAGTGTTCTGTTGAGCTGTTGCTCTCCAAAAATGGCTGTACAGCTATAGATGGAAGCAGTTTGTCTGATGAGATCCCCTGATTTAGGATTAGGTCCAAGAGGATTTATCTTATGCTTTGAGTTGTTTTATATGTTCCTCATTCTTCTTCCTTCTATGCTCATTGACAAAAGGGGAACAAAGCAGAACGTTTGCGTAGTTGCCACTGTCCTTCACTGACACTGCAAGAGTAAATGGCCTTGCTGAAAGAACTGCAGATGTGAATATTGCAAAACAGTGCTTTGCAATTGTCACCAGCTAACAGAGACAATTATGGGCATGTGAAGAGATGTGGTGCTGTCTTGACTGGTTTGTCAGTGCATATGTTTAGTTGTAATTTGCAGTAAATACAAGCAATAGAATTTAAAAATCAAGTGTAGAGTTTCTAAAACCATTAACATCTTTTAGTAGTCCAAATTCATCTATGTATATGAAGGCATTTAGCCACACAACCCAAGCCCGAGTTACTCTGAAAAGAGACTAGCTTGTGGAAAGGCCCCCATTCTGGCATCCAGCCTATGGCTTCCAAAAGATGGATCTTCTTGATCTGGGATCCCTTTCAGACTTGAAATTGAACATCAGATACCAAACCCATAAATGAGCTCTTTAATCTTTATATCTGCAACACTTGAGGATAAGTACTTTCCTTGGTTGAACAGCCATAATTTTTAAAAATGGTGAATCATAGATTTGCTAGAAAATGATGAATTATGTTCAGAAATGTTTTGGATCCTTGTGACTGCAGATTACTTTCTGTGTTACAACTGAATATAATCAAAAGTAGAGTCTGCCTCCCCCAAGTCTGTAGACAGATGCCTTTTAGTGCCTCTGCTTTTGTTAAATGCTTTGATAATCATTACAAAATGAAATGTAGTTACACTCCTAATCAAGAAATTGTAAATTAATCTATATAAGAATTAAGATTGCAAGACAACTCTTCAAGCACCTCTCATGTGTTATGATATTGTACTGTAATATGATACTCATGAGTGGTGTTTTGCAAATATCTGTTAGCAGATGTGCCGATTAGCAGTCTTTATGAACAAATTGCTGATTTATTTGTCCCTTCAAGGGAAACTTTGGCCATGGTGTCTTCTTTCAATCTTCCAGCTAGCTGACATTAGAGTAAAATATTCATGCAGATGATTGTAGGTGCTGGCTTGTGGTATTCATAATTCTCCATAGTTTAGATGCTATGCAGTTCTAATTTGATATATTTGCTTTTATTAGCCTCGATGTCAGTGAAAGAGATTTTGCAAAGCCTAGTTGATGATGGCATGGTGGACACTGATAGAATTGGAACTTCTAATTATTTCTGGGCTTTTCCAAGTAAAGCTCTTCATGCCAGGAAGCGTAAATTGGAGGAGTTGGAGTCTCAGGTAAATTTATTTCATGAAAAATACTTCTTTACCTGAATGGGTTTGCTTTTTCTTATACCCCCCCCTTGTCATTCTTGTTTATATCTCTCGTGTACAAATCTACATGCACCACACACAGAGATTTTACTGCAGGAATTACCTGTTACACACAGTAGGATGTCCTCGTTATCTTGCTATCATGTCAGAAAAATTTTGGAAGTTCTTGTTGAAGCTTGAGAATACTTTTTGTGTACTTGCTGCTGAAAGCATGTTATTCATGATGCAAAGTGTCATTTAAGGACTCTAAATATTTAGGTATGATATGGTTTTGTGTCTTTTATATAATGTAGGCCATCATGTGGTAATAATGTAAAAGTCATGAGTGCTGTAATGCACAACTTTGGTAAATGTGGGAATGGCCATTGTGCTTTCCTCTCTGCTTTTATTGGAGGCTTAGTTTGTGAGCGCTTCTGTAATCTCATATTGCTCTAGTAATAGTAGGACAGTAACCAATAAGAGAGCAAAGCAAAACGGTCATGAATCACAGAATGATTGGAATTGGAAAGGACCTCTAGAGACCATCTAATCCAATTGTCTCCTAGAGCAGATTCACCTGGGGCAGATTGCATATGCTTACATTCAGGTGCATTTTGAGAGAAGGAGGCTCCACAACCTCTCTGGGCAGTCTCCTCCAGGGCTCTGTCACCTCCAAAGGAAGTAAGTTTTTCCTCTTACTTACATGGAACTTCCTATTTATGTCTGTTGCCCCTTGGCCTGTCACTGGGCATCACTGAAAAGAGTCTGACCCCATCCTCCAGACAGGCACCCCTAAGGTATTTGTATTGATAAGATCCCTCACAGTCATGTCTTCTCCAGCTGCACGGGCTCTGCTCCCTCAGCCTTTCCTCGTAAGAATAGTCCCCTCCAGTCCCCTCATCATCACCACAACCCTCTGCTGGACCCTCTCCAGTAGTTACTTGTCTTTCTTGCACTGGAGAGCCCAGAACTGGGCAGAGCACTCCTGACACAACCTCACCAGGTGGAGTAGAGGCGAAGGACAGGCTCTTCTGCAGAAGAGTAAGGCATCTTTTGTTGCAACATTGCTGTTGTATTGGTCTGGTTCTTTCCTACGTTTTAGGAACTGTCTTTCTCAATTCTTCTAAAGGGGAGTGGGAAAGCATCTATCAGTTTATTTGCAATGGGAGTATACAATAACAAGATCAACAAACTAACTTTTTGACAACATGTGGTGTGATTGCACCATAACACTGCCAACTTTTCCCCTGCTTATTTAGCATTATATTCTTTCATCAAAGAATCATTTGAATTAATGCAGAATTATTGGTAGCATCTGAACATTTTTACAGACTTTATTTTCTTCAGGCATAGCTCTGCTATTATCATTGCCTTCTTATGTATAGTGTTGTCAACTTCAGCTACTTCATTATATTCATAAGTTGTATCAAAATAATTTTTAAAAAAGCCATGCTTTTTTCCCCATCTTGAATTGAGAAAGGAGTTTAACTGAATAGGGTTGTACTATTTTCAGCCATGGACTTAATCTGGCACGACTGGACTTAAATTAATTTTTATGGACTGGGAGTAACAATGCACTGATTCTTACTCCAGTGAAGTTTCACCTGTCTGAAACAAGAGATCAGTTTATCTCTGCACTGACCTGAAGCTGAATTTCCTAGTGAAGTTATTCAATTTATTAGTATATTCATGAATGTTTTAGACCAGGCTACTTACTCTGCCAGAACATAAATGCCAACTGAGCAGTTGAACAAATACATGCCAAAATTCCTGCTTTGTTCACCAAATGGTCAGGTGCCACTGTCTTGTTGAATGCAAATTATTTGCTTTTGGATATTTTCTGTTGTTGCTCGTGCTCCGTATTATAGTCAAGCAGCTGAATTAAGAAGTTTACTGGTTGTCTCTGCCCTTGAGCCTAGTTCCATCATGAATTTTAAAGATAAGTGGTCAAGCAGGTCTCTGGCATACCCCAATGAATATCTTCCTTGGAATGTCTTGCAGAATGTGCTTCACCATAAGCATCCAGGTTATCTGCAAAAATATGCCATACTGCTTTAACTGTACTTTTACATTATTAAACACAAACCCATCTACTATTGAGGAATTATAATAAGCACATAGTTATTGTAATGTTATTTTATAGTTATTTCTGTGTAGGAAGTAAACCGTGCTGATATGAACAGTTTTGCAACCTAAAACTGTTCCAGTTAAAGAAATAGTTTTCTTATCAGACTCTTATTTGCAAACCAAGTCCTACTCCTGGTGTAAGAGCTCTTTTTAGAGCATGTTATGGGTCTTTAAAAGTATCTCTATTAATTACATTGCTTTTCTGATGAGACTGGAAATGTTTCAGCATTTCTGGAAAAAGCATTTTTACTGGCTGCAAATAACTCCTCTGTTGACACAGTGGAAAGGTGGAATTTTCAATGAATAGCCCTCTGAACATTTTTACAAGATGATAACACATTCTGTCTGTGAGTTTGAATTAGCTGCTTTGTAGTGTTCGTACTCTTCTTGATGTGAACACATACAGATTTTCTTAAGAGTTCCTAAATCCAGTAACCAAGTATCACAAAACTTCATGTCAGAACATGCAAAACAGAGGGAAAAAGTCAGCTATTGTACCATTTCTGTTGCATGCTGCCTGTCTTTGATCATTCCCATATAGAGCTTGTGGCATGCTGAGAGACATGTTTTCTTTCTGTGTCTTGTCCAGATTGATTGTTAACTCCATGAGTTGGTGTCTTTCTTCAGCAGTTAAATGCCAGAATCAAGCCACCTTACTTTAAGCATGTTTAAAAATCCAGCAGTTCAGTTCACGCTGCAATTAATTACCAAGAGGCAAAATCTTTGTTCGCTGAGAGCTTGGTAAACAGTGAAGGGAACAGAGTGATCCCTAATGCTGAACTAAGACATTAGAAAATAATGTGGAGGAACAGCACAATCTTCTCCATTATGCAAATTCTTCTGTTAATTCATAGTGCTGAGGCTTATGTTTGACAAGTTGGGCCTGCTACAGGACCTTTTGCCCGCATACATTGGCACGTCATAATGTTCTAGCCAAGTTGCTAATAGCATTCTGTATCTTACAGAACTTGTGATTGTGGGGAGGCTCACTTAGGAGTTATTCTTGAGACAATTCTTCTGTTTCAGACTTTTTAGTGATTAGTATGCCACACCCCAATTTATTCAGTAGCAAAGAAGTCTGACTCAGTATTCATGATGAAGAGCAAGCCAGTTTTGTCTGAATGTTTGCTGTTGCACTTCACAGAGGTTCTGTATACTTTTCCCTAAGGATTTATGACATCATTAGTGGGATCCCTTTGTGCAGAGATATGACAATTAAAAATAATGCTAAAGTTTCTTGACAGCTTCCCTCCATGACCCCATCTTTCAGCTTGCTTTTGTGGGGGATAGGTGTTTGGAGAGGGGCACTAACCCCTGAACTTATATATATGGCAAACTTGTGTTGATCTAATTAGGATTAGGATCTTGGTGATGCCCTCTAACCCTGAGTTACTGTTCTGGCCTCTTGCTGTTTTTCTGAAAAGTGAGGACAGCAAATATCTTCAGTTTGTGTAGTATTTTCTCCAGTAGCTCACAGAGTAAGAATTGCTAAGTAGCTGCCTATGAATTTTCTATCGATTTGTTTTGCAGTTAACATGGTTGCTCTTAAAGGTTTATGCCTTCTGACATGCTTATTTTTAGTGTTTGGTTATGCTTATGCGAATGTGAAGGGGACCACTGAAACAGTGAAAGAAGTTGGAACTTAGATTGTAATTAGATGGATTTATACACAGATTTGGTTTGTTTGCATGTGGAAGTTGTATTTGGTTAGATAGATACATCTCTGAATGGTGAAACTATAGCAAGGGTGTGGAGTGAGAAATACTGTTTTAACGATGTTTATGAGTGGTGACTCTCATAGGTTGAGAGAACTGTGGAAGCTTTACTAAAAGGATGATTAGGTTGTGGGTTTTTTCCTTCCATAAGAAAAGGTGAACGGAGGTGGTTTTATTCTTTAACAGTATTTTCCTGTCAGATTTTGAAGCTTTGAATTACCTATGATCAGTTATAGTTGGAAAAAATTAGATGTTTATTCTCAACAATACTGGAAGCTTGGGGGTTTTGTTAAACTAATGAAGAATTTGACCTATGCAATATAAGCAGAAAGACCATCACTTATTGGCGATTTTTGGTTGACTGCATAAAATGAGCAGCTCCAGTGTGTTACGACAGCCATGTTCAATCTTGGGCAAGAGCTGCTAATGTATTTCATATAATTAGCCCACTTGCATATTTGGTTTTTTTGTTGTTCTGCTGTATGTGTTGCTACTGAAGGAATTTGAATGTGAAAAATATGTTACCTGCTGAAGAAGAGAAGGCATGCATGCAACCAAAAACTTGACAACAGTTTTCTCAGGTAGGAAGTGGCTTATCAGTGACTCAGGAAAAGAGAAACCTTTCTGATGTAGACTTAGTATAAACAGATTGAGCTTAGATTTTCTTTTCACTTTTTCATCTGTGTCATGAGTAGAACACTTGCAACACTTGCCTTAGGAAAGGTGATTTAATGCTTTTTTGCGTTTTTGCTTTGTAGTGGCTTGAATTAAGCATTAATTGAAGTAACTAGTAACAGCAAGATCTTTTTTACACAAGGGCTGATGAGACTTGAAACCACGACCCTCAGAAGCCATAAGGAGTGTCCCATTTCTCCAGCACATTTTCTGCCATAGCTGGTGTGACTGCTGGTATCTCCATAATGTAGTACTTTTAATAGACAGGGACCTGAAATACCAAGTGCTTCCAGGTTGTTGTTGTTAGTGTAACTATTGAGAGTACTGTGAGCACGGTAGTCCAGTAGCTTGGGGAAACAACCAATATGCTCCCCTTCCTCAGCTGGTATTGTGTAACAGTTCATTTCACTGTTCAGTTCAAAACTGTTCATTTCTCTGCATTACTGTTGTTTGTCTCACCTTGTTTCTCAGTGTTGCTTTCTTGTGGGTTAATCTTTTGTGTTCCTAGGCTTTGCAAGGGAAAGTTTAACAGCAAACAATATTAAAGCTGCTGTTTTGACTGAGAGCAGGATGGTGTCACCTTGCACTGCAACGAAGATTGAACAGAATCTTTTTAGAGCAGGATACAGGATGAACTTTTTATGCTCAGGTTTTTTAATGCACTGGTCCCTGTGCTCGCATCAAAATACTCATGAGCAACAGGGACTTGAGAGTTTCTGGCAACTTTTTTCTCCCACTAAGCATTGCACTGGACCAGTGTAAGTTAAGATAAAAAGGATTGGTTGATGTTTCATTCCTTAAATCCCTGCCCTAAGGTTAGTAAGAGGAGGGATTTTCACTTCCTATGACTCATATTGATCCAAGGGAAGTATTTGGAAGTCACTACATCCTAACTCTCATTTGGGAGCTTGTTTAAAACAACCAATCAAACAGCCAAAAAAACCACAAAACAAAGCAACCCCCAAACCCTCCAAAAAGCCCCCCCAAAACAGCATGTTGAAATAAAGTTACTTCATATGTATCAAATTGATTGTATTTAGGAGCATTGAAATATGAAAAGCAAAAGGATTTATTTTAGTGGAAAAAAACCAAACCAAAACCAAACCAACCAACCAAACAAAAAAAAGACCAAAAAACCCCAACAAAACCCAAAACAACTAAGGGAGTGCTATATTAGGAAATGCTTATGTTAGGAATGCACATTGTTTGAAAATAGTTAATGGAAAAAATATTCATATTGTGAGTAATGTGGCTTAAGTCCTCCTGAAGATATTTGACAAGGTATTTATATTAACTAAAAGGAGAGAACTGTGTTTGTATAGAATGCACACAGAAAATTTTGCGGTTTAGCCATCAGAAATGTCTTTCAAGATGCAGCTTGGGTTTGTTTCTATCCTTTTAGATATATTCTTCCTCCTTAAATACTGTGACTGGATTACTGCATCGGATGTTGCTGAATAGAGTCTGCTTGAGACCACTGACTGAAGTTCAAGAAAATTCTGCTGCCCACACTCTTTCAGTCTGTGCAGCCTCCTCCTTGTTTGAGTTGACTCACTGAACTGTCAGGGTATTAGTTTTTGTTTTGTTTTTTTTTTTTTTTGGTTGTAAGATTTTCACATTAGGATCAGTTGAAAAGCTGTAATAATTCAGTATTTGGTGTGTTTTTAAAGAAACTTATTCCATTTATCAAAAATACAGGACTTACAGACATAAAGTGACTTAAGATTTATCATAATCTTAAGTTTTGCTGAAATACCTTTTAGAAAAGCTTAGCACTATCTTTTTTGTATGTATTTTATTAATGCTAGAGAGTAGGTAGTGTAGTTACAGATTTGTCCTCTAAAACCAGAGAGGTATGTCAGAACTTTTGTGAATAATGCATGGGACTTCTGTTAGGAATTATATATTTAGGCATTTTTCTCATTGATTGATTTAGACATGTGTATGCTTACAATTTAATTTTATTAGCTTGAAGAAAGTGTAATAAATTGTCCCTTTCCAGGAAAAACAGAAGTGTAATTGCTGAAGAGATCTCTCCTTCAATGCCCATTTTAAGGCCTTGAGCAACTTGATCTAGTGGGAGGTGTCCCTGCCTGTGGCAGGACGGATTGGGGCTAGGTGATCTTTAAGGTCCCTTCCAACCCTTAACATTCTGTTATTCTGTAATACAGGCAGGATCCCAATGAGTTGACTAAGCTGTTAAGAGCAGTCTTCCCATATTCATACTGGGCCTCCCGTTTTTCTGCATACTTGATGACATGTCAGTTAGCTTTCTACTTCATTAGTTATTCTTCCTCGGGTTGGCCTGGTTATTTTCATAGTCTGCAGCCCCAGTGTGCTACATGATTTCTTTTAATTCTGCTTCACTTTTTTTTTCTCTCTTGCATGGCAATGACTCCCCCAACAGAGGCAATTAGTGACCCTCCCTGTCTTCAGCCTGCAGACTTTCACTCACCTGTACACTCTATTTGAACTAGAGGACTAGACTCATAAAGAAAGGGCCTACTGCAAAGCTGGATTAGTATGACTAGCTAACTTCACACCATCAAGAGGGAGCTGGAGCAGTTAAGAGCTCCCTTTAGAACAAGAGACTGAGAATTCGCATAATTTAAACATTGGAAATACGTTGATTATATCGCTTCTTGTTTGTTTGTTGATCCTGCAGAGCTTATTCCCTGGATTAGTCTCCTGGAAAATGCTAATAAAATTTTATTTAAACAGTTCAGGGTTTTTGTTACCTCTTTGCATCTTGCACTTGAAAATTCAGGTGTCTTGAAATTATTCTGAATTCAGTAAGTCTAAAGTGTCCAGCAGAAAATACTCTTCTAATGGTCTAACTTATTAGAACCTTCTGGAATTATGTTTTATGGCATGCTACAAAGCCCTGGAGAGTATGCTTAGTTACTGCTGTCATGGTAGACTTCTAAAAGTGCAGTGCTCTGGAGGCTTCTGCTAGAATTAAGCAACTTCATAATCTGGTGTTCATTAGTTGAATTTCATGCTTCTTTTACTAGCTGTTAATATGTAACTACACTGATGGCAACTGTGAAGTGTAGGTTTCCCTTTCCTTCTTGATGGGCATAAGGTAAAACTGGCATGATTTAAGAGCAATTTTTTTTAAAAAAAAGTTGTCTCTGCAGTAACTCTAGAGATTATAAAGTAGGCTTGAAGGAAGATTCTTATTATATTAAAAATGATATAACTGACCCCAAGTAGTGTATATTATATATTCATTCTGATATAATGCAGGAAAAAACAATGGATGTTTCAAACTGTTTTCTGTGAAACTGTGAATTTTTTAGATAATAGCATCTCACAATTTACTTTTTTGAAGAGGCTTGCATACTGGCTGCTGGCTTCATCCCTGATATTGCAATGGAATTGTTCATTTGAAAAGAAACTGGGAGTAAACATGAGCCTCTCAGTCCAGAAGCCCAGTCAGGTCTGGCACAGGTACTGCCCTGCACATCCCCACGTGCCCCACAGTGGGCAGGGCAGGTGTGAGTGACAGTTCAGCATTACCAGCAGAAACCCAGTATCCTAAGAAACTTTAAAGGCTTAGATGTTCTTTGCTGTCTGGAAGTTTGCCTTTGCTGTAAGACCAGGAGCTTCCAGCCTAGGGGTAGAGCAGAGGTAATACTACTTTCAAAACTGGATTTGATGGAGACAGTTAGTTGTAATCCTATTTAATTTGAAGTTTGACTTTCACCTTAAAATCTTGTAATTCAATTAATAAAGCATATTTTATTTTAGAAAATTAGCATGCATGCATAAATAAACTACCAGCATACAATTGCAGGTCTCACTTCATAGGTTTTTCCTCTTCTGAAAGGAATTAAAAAAAAAAAAGAAAGAAAAGCAGAGTATAAAACCAAAATCTGTGAAGTTGTTTTGAAGGAGGGAGACTTTAAAGGAAAGGTCTTTCTCGTAACAGCCAAACAGCTCATTATTTTTGAATGCATGGTAGTTACACTGAAGACTGTTCTTTGTATCAGGAATTGTTGATGACCTGGTTATCTGTCTGAGCATTACTTAAAAATGATGAAATTGGCAGAAAGAGTGAATATGTAAGACTGCTGTAAAAACTCTGAATTTTGATATATGTATTTTATTGGGGCTTTTTATTTTACTTATAATAACAGTGTAGAATTTAGGCATTTTTAGAAGTCTGTGACATAAAGTTTGATTTGTAGTTGTTTTTTGTAGTCTTTAAGCTGGACTTGAGCTCAGGGAATATCGGATGAATATTATGTTTTAACTGGGGACTGTCTACTTAGTCTCTGAAGACATTGTCAGTGTACTGCCCAGCTGCTTAGGATAGCAATCTTTAAAAGCCCTTTAGGTAAAAATTAAAACTTTTATTCTCTCTCTCCCTTTCTTTTCAAGAGAAGATATTTTTTCAGTGTTCTTTCTGTCTTGAGCGGACGTGTTAACTATCACCCTGGACTTGGTAGGTTTAGTAAATATGCTAATCCGCAGTAACAAACATATCCGTCGTGTCCAGGTATTCAAATTTACTACAGTTCTGTCAGTCATGTGAATGTCTTTTGAAGCTCTTTCAGCTGTCCTTATTCGACTGCTCGCATTTGTGAAATAGTGTTAGAGAATGAGGTGTTTCAGCTGTTTTTTTGTTGTTCGGGTTTTTTAGATTGATTGACTCATACTTGGTATTTGTATCTGAGTAGACACCCATCTGTCCCTCAGGTCGTGCCAATTATGCCAGCTCTGAAAGCAGCCACAGCAATTCAGCTCTTTCATTCAGCCTGCACAACTGTTTCTTTCACCTTTTGTCTGTTAAGGAGGTTGGCGTGGAGTGATCATTTTCTGTTGCATAACTAGTACTTATCAAATGGTGTTGCAAATGAATAGAACAAAAACAAAAGCTCATGACAAGACTTCTCTCAATAAACTTTTACTTACTATGGGAGATTTAAAAGATGGAAAAATAATTGAATTAAAATCTACTTTTAATGTAGAGGGGTTTACTGTAAAGGAATAATCCTAAAAATAATTATAGCAATATAAGTCTTGCACCTGGATGGTTGAGGATTTCAGCAGAGAGAGAATTGCTCACATATTTTTTCTGCGTAACACATATAGTCTATTTTATTTACAAAAAAAAAAAAAAGACTCATATTCAACATGACCTGAGAACAGAGCCATGCTAATTTACTATGTGATATTTCAATCTCACTCTCATGTGTTAGTGTGCTAAGTAAATCAGGTTTATAGGACTAAATTTGTTCTTGAAATACAGAATGAATTGTGTTTGTGGGTGGGGCAAGCGAGTACTACCCAGGTGAATACTGTAGCAAAACACATAAATACTGCTTATGAACACAGAGATCAAACTTCAAAATCATTATTTTTTGAGAATCTTTGTAGTGCTTAGTTGTAAGGACAATTGTATGGATAGTCCAGTATTGTATGGATAGTCCAGTATTTATTCAGTTAGTTCCCTGAAAAATCCTTCATTTATTTAGCATGAGTGTCTAATACCTTTTTTTTTTTAATCACTGACATAAATTACAGTCCTAAACTAAAAAAATACTGACTCATTGCCTCTTCAGTATTTCATTAAAATGACAGAACTTGCACACTGGCAGAATTAGCAGAAGGATATTTTCAACAAGTATTATTCACTTAAAATAATCAGTGCACCTGCCTTTCATTTGAATAGCAAATATAATGTGTTATGCATCTCCTTTTTCTCCAGAAAGTTATGTTTATTCCCTCCCTCCTCCCAAGTTCTTGAACTGATTCTTTCAAAGATTGCATTAAAAATTAGGTCATCTTTATATGGTAAAATTTGTAGCAAACATGAAGAGAGTTCTGGGATTGAATGTGTTTCCAGTATACCTATAATGCAGTACTTAAGAAAAAAGTTCTTGTCCATACAGAAATGTGGGGTGCTGTAACTCTTCTCTTTTTCCACAGTCTGTTTTACATCCATTTTATGGTATTCTTGTGCTGCAAAAAATCTTGTTTCTTTTTCAGTTTCTGAGTTAAAATTCTTACTCTGTATTGCTTTGATCTCTCCTCTCATGCTTACCTGTATTTCCTGAACTATTGCAGTCTCCTAGTTGCTCCTTCTGAGTTCCAGCAAAAACAAATCACTACTTGATATTGGTGAAATGACTTCGAATGACTCCGCATGCAGCTTTTCTCTTCATTGCACAAATCTTAAAAGAAAAAAAAAATAGATCCTTTAATTGTATTTACACAACAAGTTTGTTTGCTGTCTGTGCCTCATTAAGGATATATCACTTCCCTGACTGAAGTCCCAGTGGACCTGATAGCTGCTCCTACTGTAGTTCAGTTCACTGGTTATATGGAGAAATGGCATTTCACGGGTGGTCTGTGGCATCGTGAGAACAGAACAGAGGCTGCAGTAGTGCTCTTTACTCTGCTGTCACCAAAATTAGCTGACTGAAAAATTTACTTATGTGTATTTGGAGGCCCTGGGAAGTATATATTTGTGACTGTGTACATAAAAGAAGTAGTTGTATGCTTACTTACTGTAGTACTTCAGAAAGCAGTTCTGCACCTCAATCTGTTGCTCTTTGGGATTTTTCTTCCTCTTGAAAGTTTTATTGTTTAGTCAACAGTAATTGCTGAGTGGTTTGTTTTAGCAATATTCTGTGCCTTTCTTCTAACACATCGGGTCTGTTTTCAATATTTTCAGGTTTTTCTTTGGCCATTAATCTTTGCATTTTTGCTCTCAATATATTATTGTTCTGCTTTTTGGCCTGTATTTTTTATCATCTATCTTTAACATCTAGAGGAATGCTTTGAAGTACTTTCTCTCCATGCCTTCTGTCAATTCCATTTAAGTTTTTCAGTGGTGAGTTAGTTTTAACATAGGAAAGCAATACACCTATCTCCTGCAAATGTTACCCTAAAACTCTTGAACTGCTTTTGTTTAAGCCAAAAGCAAACTAGCCTTGCCTTTAGCTGAAATAAAGCACAGTGAGATTGAAACCCAAAGTAAATAACTTTGCAAGTTACAAACGATTAAAAACTGAATGTCTTTAATTCTGCTGTAGCGCCATAGTGAGTGGTGCTTACAATAGCAGTAGTTTTTAAAACCGTTTTTGGTTGTTTTGGCTGAAAGAAAACCAAATGTATGATCTTTAACACCGTAATGACAGTGGGCTAACAGCTGTAAGTGCTCTTGGTGGTTAGCATGTGAGACTTTGGTTTGATTCTTGTCCAGTGAACATGCTCAGGGTCTGTGTTTGCATGGCTTACATGAGGTTTGTAGATATTTTAACATGCTAGTGAGACAAGCTACAATTTTGGTGGGATACTGGTGGCTAGAGTGGTTAAGAACATGGAACCAGAAGGTGTAGGACCAACAGGGGGAAAAAGCCCTCTAGTTTTTTATTCTAGAATAAAAGTCTATCAGGCGGGTTTTGAGAATGAATAGAACTGAAACTGCTGCTGTTGTGTGTCAGGGTTAACTGTTCTTATTCCAGATGTACACCACTGACTTGCTGAAGTGGAACCCTGGTATTAATGTGTTCATACTGTATTATAAATTATGTGCGTATGTCTAATCTGTATCCTTTGATACAAACCAGACCCCAAGGCCTGTGATGGAACTGATGGTTATCATCAGCACGTAGCACTTTGCGCACACAAACTGCTGCACAAATATATAGCTTAACATTGTGAGGCCTTTGCACAGTAGGAAGAATCATCCTTTTGGGGGACTTTGGATTGAATTAATGTCTAAGCTAGGCCAGTGGTCATTTAATTGACCGCATTGGTCTGTAAAATTAAAGAAGCTGTTCCCCAGCAGTCCTGATTTGTGGATGTTAGTATCTTTCTGCATTAAACTGTCTTTTTGCAGGCTCCCACTGTGTTTGAAAACACTGAAAATGCTCTTGTGGAGAATCTTTTTAACGACTTAATTTTTAATTATTTAATCTCCCCTCCTCCTTTGAACAGCTTTCCCCTAGATTATGTTTTTGTTACTTTCTTGCGTGTTAGTCAGACTGAAGATGTGGAAGTTTCTGTACTTCTTTTCCATACCTGGTCAGTTGCACTTGTGGCAGAAAGTTGTTCATGTATCAGACCAGACACCTCTCTCAAGAGACATAGAGGAGACAATATCTTTTTCACCGGATCAGTCTCGCTGCTACTGGCAGGAGTCAGATTTCTCTGAGTGGTTAATGTTCCTTGAGAAACTGTTTGCCAGTTTCCTTGAAAAGTGTCCCAAGGTTACTCCAAGGGTTGAAATACGCCATCAACTACTGCTCTTCTTTACAATTGGGCTTGTCTACAACTGATGTGATCCTCCGCTATCACACATACAGAACCCTTGCAAATTCTGCTTTTTCTTTTACTGCCCTATAACCTGTCACCTGCCATTTGCCCTTACCTTTCAATCAAGTCTTGAATTATCTCTATCCATCCTTCCTCTGATCACTTTATCATTGCTGACTGCCTTTCCTTCTTTCATTACAGTTATTTTCAGCAGTGTAACCATCTCTGTATCCAGGCCTTCCTGTTTCTCCCTATCTCATAGATTCCTTGCACAGATCCTGGCTATCTGCTCCTACTTTGTGCATGCTTGTCCTGTGTTAGTTTTTCTTTAATATCTGGCCTCCTTCTGCTGTTCATTTCCTTATCCTCACCTTTTGTTTGTTGTCATGGGCATACTCACTGTGACTACCAAATAATACACAAAGAGGTGTGGTTTCATTTTATTTTGTAAACTTTTTGGTTGTGAGGAGAATTAAAAAACCCAAAACACCCCAAAAATTAAAAGTTGTGTGAGAAGAAAAAGTCTTAAATAAGATTGTGTAAAAATCATCTTTGCTTTTAGGCTGATGAAGGCCTTCTAACCTCATGGTGTGGCAACCTTTCATGTTGTGTAGGTCAGAATCTAAGAAATTTGCCTCCCACAGGTTGTCATTAGTGTCTCTCATGATTAAATGATGCAGAATATAAAGAGTCAAGAAAATAATAAGATGCCATTCTGGGAAATGTGCTTTCTAGCTGAAAACCAGCTTTTATGATTTGCAATGCCCTGACAGTGCCTTCTGTGCATCCATTTTAGAGAATGCAGAAATATTCCTTAAGAACTTCATGAGTATGAATAAGACAGGGAAAGCAATGCCTTTCTGGTGTCTCTTGCAGAGAGCATTGGCTTCTTTGCACTTGTAGTATAAGGGCCTAGTAAAGCTCTTTGGCCTCTCTACTTCCTCTGAATTTTATTCCAGAAAAATTCTTTATTCAGAGGTGCCAAATGATGTGTGTTCTGGTGTTTGTCTTCCCCAGGCTTTGTGAACTGCAAACTGCATCTGAGCACTTGTCCTCTTCTGAACTGTGTATGTACCTCTGTTTAGTATGGCATAATGTCAGGGCTAACGCACCTAAATTTTAAAGAATTTTGTGGAAAGCCCAGCAGGTGTACTGTTTAGCTATCCATCAATACTAAGATGCTGGTGTGCTTCAAGCTACATACTTAAACCTACACTGCTTTTATGGTTACTTTCACTGAGAGCAATAACTAAACAACTGGGCATATTTTCTGTCAAATTATATATGTCTTACCATTAGTATATTTTTATGTAAATCAAAAAAAAACCCTAAGGCATTCTTTTAGAAAGGAGACTTTATTGTCTGTATGTAATATCACACACGCAAGAAACAGAAAGAGTAATTATTTTTTAAAACTGAGCTATAAAAGGAAGCATGGAACCCAGTCTGCTGCAGATGGGCTGGGTCCTAATCTATATGGGCCACCAGTATGGAGTTTCTTCTCTGACTTTTCTGCTCTGACTGATCTCCAGGACTTGGCAGGAAGCTCTGCCTGATATTCATCATATGTTTACTTTTCACATATATTTCTGCAAATGCAGACCAAACATTAATTTCAGTAGAAACTGAGAAGTGATTATAGCTCCAAACCCATTCAGTTTGCATTTTATGACTGTGGTCTGGGTGTTCCAGCTGCACAGTATCAACAATATGGTTAAATTATCAAGGCTAGGGGTTGCAAGAAATGTCTAGGAATGCTTTTCTGCTCAGTGAGATCCTCCGTAAGAAAGAGATTGTGGAAATGGAGGCTTCATGTGAAGGCATTTGGGGTAGGGTAGAATAAAGCCTGGGTTCTTACTGGCATCTTTGTCGTTTTCACGATTAGTCTTATATGCTCATGTTCTACCTTACTAGTGCTCAGAGCCTCTTGAAGCTAAACCAAAATGTATTTAGAAAGCA
This sequence comes from Formicarius rufipectus, assembly GCA_013399695.1. Taxonomy (NCBI): domain Eukaryota; kingdom Metazoa; phylum Chordata; class Aves; order Passeriformes; family Formicariidae; genus Formicarius; species Formicarius rufipectus. The sequence goes on from VXAU01005997.1 coordinate 865,011, forward strand.
TGCTATCATTTCTCCCTTTTTTTTTTTTCTTTTTATATTGGTTTCAAATGTAGCAACTGGTTTTCAAACTATATATTTTATTAGAATTGGGTTCTTTTTGCATTCTCATTTAATATTTCATCTCATTTAGTATTTCAAGGGGCTTTGTCTGATGCTGTGTGTATGGTGTTTTGGAGGGGCAAGTCATACGTTCTGCTCAGCTTAAGGGTTTCCAAAGTATCTCTGGAAAACTGCCAACTAAATTAGAGCAGGCCTGGTTCGATACTGGGTGGCAGGTTAATGGGGAGAGATCTCTCTCTGTGAATTATCTCTTCTGGAGTAACAGGAAAATGGAAGGAGTATTCATGTCAGCCCTGTGAGATTCCTGTGCCTCAGAGCCGAAGGAAGAGAACTCTGTGACATCTGGCAGTGTGAGGGAGCACAGTAAAAGGGGACCATGGCTTCACATGCTGTTGAGCTATAGAGACTTCTGTTTGCCAGCATGTAAAAGGCATTGGGGCCATGCCAATGGCATACCACATTTTGGGAACACCAGTGTCAGCAGCTGAGCAAGTGGACCTGCTACAGCTTTTGTCAGTGCTTCCGCCATATAGGGAGAACTGGAAAAGCACCAAAGGAAATTATCTGATCGGAGGCCATGTTATGGAGTCCTTTGCTCAGAGATGCCAGATTATGATGTGAAATAGGATTTTGGTCCTATGCCAAACACAAGATTATGTGACCTAGGAGTGAAAATTTCTTAGATTTGAAGTTGCTTCCTGTAATTTTTCTCTGTGGTTCAGAGCCTCAGGCTTACATTTGGGTGCTTTTGTATTTATTTTCTAATTATTTTTATTACATAAACTATACATTTATATACCTCTTAAAAGGGTGTATCCACCTGTTTATGTTAATGTATTAATATGTATACACATTTTATGTTTAATATATGTTACTAAAAAAGTTTGATTTTGTTCCTTGTTTCCTTTATCAGCTTGCTGAAAGCAATCAGAAAAAAGAGGCTTTGCAAAAAAGCATTGAGAAATCAAAAATTGGACGTGAAGATACTGTAAGTTGCTTTGGGGGGAGGCAGTCCTACAAGCAAATAGGGCTACAAGTATGCACTTCTAAATACTAGTGCAGTCTTTCCAGGCATTTTCAGATTTAAAAATATCTTAAAACTTGAACTACCCAGAGGTATGTACCAAAGTTGCCAATGGTTGCTGAACTTCCAAATCTACAAATTTAACTACAAATAACTACAAGTAACTACAAATTTAGATGTTGGGATTTTTTTTTAAAACTTATTTGTAATATAGATTACTAAATTACTGTTTTGAGCAACCACGTAAGCCCAGTGCTCTTTGCACACTGCAGCTGTTGACACTGCAAAATAATATTTAGGCCTCGCATTTGAGTTAGAAATACTTGATATGGTATTCTAAATTGCTGATTTGCATTGAGAAGCTCAGTCTAAAGTGGTTTGACCCTCAAATAAATAGATACATAAAACAGGGACAGGCAGAAGCTTTCAAGAGGAATTGAATTTTGTAATGAAGTGCCAAATCTTTGAATCCCAAACTGCTTTATAGAAGCATTCTGGGTTTTCCCTGTATATGCTTCCTTTTATGTAGTAAGTAGTAGAGTGAACCTTGCCATTGAACTCTGTTAAAGTCGCACTTTCACAAAGTCAGTCAAACCTGCTTTTCACCAGTATCTTGAACAGTGATTGCTTATACATCTTGACCACTCACTTGCAATGGGCTGTCATCAGGGAATCACAGGCGGGTTTCTCACGCAGTTGTACTTGTCTTGTTTCCAGATGAACTGTTGCAGACTTGGGCTGCTACACCATGTGGCCTACTGTACAGAGAGCTGTTGGTCCTGGAAATCCTGTTTGGGCTGATGCTTCCAACATTTTCATTCCTGATTATACATCAGGGAGAAGTTTGGAAAAATCTAGATCACAGTGTAGTCTCTGAGCATATTACCTCCATACCTTAATATCTGGAAACGTTTGATTTCCATCATTCTGCATTGTCAGAACATGCTGAATCCAGACTATAGGCAAAAGCACTGGGAATATGGAAGTTTGGGGGAAAAGAACCCTAAACAAAACCCCACCCCTACAAACACCTCAGACTGCTGGGCTGCCATGGAGATTGCCATTGGTATGAAAACCTCATAGTTTATAAACTTGTGCTATCTGGCTCTTGTAGGCTACCCAGTGCCCTAGCATGAGTTATTTGAATATCAGCCAGTTAGAGTGTTTGTCTGTAACTACAGACTAAATTAGAAGTATGTGCTGAGTTGGCTGTGACAGAGCTCATGTTGAGTCAGTGTCTGCAGATTCCTACTGATCGACAGAACCTTTGAGGTTGATACTGTGTACACTCCTGACTAAGACTACCATGTCATAAGTATCTGAATTTATTTTTGAGACCACTGCTCTTAAATGGTGTGGAAAAATAAATAAAAAATTAAATCTAGATTGTGTTCATACACAGGATCTCAGTTTGTGGGAGGGTGGATGGTAGATTTTTCTGTCTTGGATTATAAGATTAGCACTCCTAAATACAATTTAACCTTTAAGCCTAACAATTGAGTGTCACTGAGAATTTTGTATAATAAAATAAAATACTGAAGTGGTTCATTGACAGAAAGCAGTAGTGAAAGCAGTTTTTAAATTTATATATTTTTATTTATTGGAAAACATTCTGTGCAATAATTGCCATTTTTAATGTTTTGGTTTTTTTTGCATCTCCCAATGTACTGTGAATTTTTAGGCAGAACGTGCAGCTCTAATGGAGGAACTTGCTGCCCTGAGGCAGAAAAAAGAGCAACTAAAAGCAGAAATAGACAAATACAGAGAATGCGATCCAGACGTTGTTGAAGAAATGCGTAAGTTATATATTGTTTAAAGTGGTCTTTTGCACAAAGAGGTCTGTACTTCTTTAGCTTAAAATCCAGTATGCAGAGGTTAGTAAAAGACTAGCTTTTCTTTTTAAAGCTGAGCAATCCAAAACAGGTATACAATTTCTTTTCATGTTCTATTATATATGAGAGAGTTTATTGATATTTACTCAGCCAGCAGCTGAGCTGTTAACAAACAGTCCTATATTAAAATACTCTTAACGCTTTAGAATTAATATCAGGATCATTCTTTCCAGAGCCATATTGATTCTATAACTTGTGCTGAACCCTAGAATGTATGTAGGAAGAGTATTCTCTTGTTCCCACTTACCTTCAGTTCCATGCTGGCAAAACAGGTTCTTACATTGTCTTATCTATTTAGAACATAAGCATTTCATTAGAGACACTTAATTTTAACTTATATGGAAGTATGGTATCACACTGTTGACTGACTGTACTGTCTCTGACATGCTGGGCTTTGGTTGGAGTTTCTAATTCTAATGGAATACAAGGAATGATGAGTAATACTTGATACAGAATTGGACACTGAAATATACTTAATATTCTGATCCTTAGCATGAAAAATGAAAAGCATGCATGAAATTTTATTGAATTTTCTCTACTGCAACTTTCATGTTTTATTTATTAGGCTCTTACGTTGCTACCCAAGCACCACTGCATATTCAGTTGCTGTAATGCCAAAATGCTGTTACAGAGTGACAAGAAACAGGCGCAGGCCGCCTTCTGAAAAGATATGTGGATGAATCTTCCTCTTTCTTTATTCTTCTAACAAAGTCCGCAGCTTTAGAAATGTTCTGAGAGGAAACCAGGAACATAAAAATAGTTGGCAGAACACACAGAATCTGGACAGATATTATTTATTTTGAGGGGCTGTGACATTTTTTGTCAGCTGTGTTATCTTTCCCCAAGGATGTAATGGTATGCCAGCGTATAAGCAAACTTGAGACCTGAGGTTAGTTACTCTGCTGTAAATCCCTCGCTGCCTGCTCTCCTGAGGACAAGACACATTCCAGCTGATTCCAGCTGTAAAAACGAATGAGGTTAGGCGGATAGTGACAGCAAGAGGGATGTGTAGTGTCAGGTATTTTAAACTGCTGAGGCGCCCTTGTAGTAAGCATTGCACTGAATGGTTTGAGGAGCTTTTTTTTGAAGCAGTCATGGTGAACATGTTCCTAAATAGCAGGCACAAGGGGGCAAATCACAGCTTGAATGCTAGTTCAAACTGCAATAGCTAGCAACATGGAACCTAATACCCCAGAAAGAGGGGAAGAGAAAGAAATGTAATACCTGGTTACTTCAGTTATGCCCTTGTTTTTTGTTTGTTTGTTGGAGTTTTTTTGGGTTTTTTATGTTCAAGTATGTGGAAAGTCTATGTGAACTTCTGTGATGGAGTCATGAGCATTTAAGGGAGTTGGTGAAGGTAATGCTGCTGGAGGGAAATGTGCAGTAGTATTTCAAAAATCACTTGTCCTTGACCTTAAATTAGAAAAAGTTTCTGCTTCATTATATGTTTTGTCCATTATTGTTGCACTGGCAATGCACATTGGTGCTGGCAATGTATAAGTGAATAAATGAGGATGTCAGTTTGAGGGAGTTAAGGTCTTTTTCAAAGCTGAATGGAATTTTACAGACTTTAAGGGAAAGCATGGGGAAAAAAAAAGGTTGGGGAGCATTTCTCTTGTTCCAGAGTGCAGAAAAGTGCAAAAGCAAAGAAGTTCCAGGAAGTTATGTTTTTTAGTGTAATAAAGCAATAAAGAATCTCAGGCAATGACAGGCATTCAGCTAGACATAAATGCTACTGCTCTGCTTCACAGAAAAACCTAATAATAAAAGTTATTTACAGATTTTGAAGAGTTTTTGAACTGCACGTGATTGATATGATTTTCTACTTCTGTACAATTTAGATAACATAATCCTCGGGATTATTTTCAGTTGGATCACCTGAGCAGATTTGTCACTCTAATTTACCTTATTTGAGAGTCAGAAATTAGAGATGGCTGTTATATTATGAATTGGATTGTTCAATACAGTATGTTTTGTAGTGGACAGTTGTCACTTTCTACATTTGGGTTTTTCCTCCTTCCTTAATGACTTCAACCTCTAAGGAAATCTTTCTGATGCTTAGTATAAAATTTCATTAAATTTCTCATCCCATATCATAGAGATGCCTTCGTTCTTCTTGTGGTATTTTAAGGCTGTATCAAATTGTCATTTGTTTTTAGTGGCCTTCAAATTTGGTGAATGCTTTGCTGTGTCTTTCTAGTTGCCCATTCCCTCAAAGCAGTATTGCAGAAACCAACCTATTGCACAGTGGTAAGCCTCATTAAAACACACACGCACACACATATTATTTTCAGGGTCAAAACAAAGTTTGGATGATTCATAGCAAATATCTGAAGACTCAGCTAAAAGCTGAACATCTGTCTTGTTTCCTGAATCTTGTGGTGGGAAAGTGAAGTTTGACCATGTAACTAAATATACTATAATGCATATTCACAAGGGGGCAAATTGGAATAGTAAAACACTGGTTTTTGCTGACTTCACTGCTTGTCCTTTTAATATCAGCAACAAATGTTTTGCTGTATGGTTTAGCTTAGTTTCCTTGGCTTTTCTGTTAGAAGTACATTGAAGTAGAAGCTCTTAATGCCTACCCAAGTTCACAGCATTTGAACACAGAATTTCAATATTTGTATGTAACAACTAACTAGAGTAAATAGTAGAAGAAACAAGATTTAGGGCCAGACCACTAAAGGAAGCTACGTAATAATCTGATCTTGCGGATATATTCAGATAATTCCATTTTACATGTAGAGTATTGTAAAACTAAACATAAAATAGAAAAATATATGAGTTGTTTTTCTAATTACCTCTGCAATTCACCGAGTGAGGAAGAAACAGGAGTAGGTAAATTTGTGAGCAACTTCTCACCCTTGAAAAGAAAGAAGAACATAACAACCCTGAAGAGTAAAGAGTGAAGGGTTAGCAGGACAGACTGGGCAGCTTAAGATTTATCTGTACATATATACCTAAGGCACAAAACTTTAAATGAAATGTGGGGCTTTTGGCTGAAGCTGGGAAGCTTAAGTTCAAAAGGGTTGTTTGGCTTTCAGCAAAAGGCCCTTATCTGCATTTCAGAGAATTTCTCTGTCTCCGTGTTTGGACTCCAGATAAGAGGTTACTTTGCAATGAAAAACTTCCCTAAATATTTAGACACAGGCATGGTTGTGTTTTTATATCTCAAGAACATTATAGCAAGACTATTCTTCTTAAAGTGTCAAGACAACTTGCTTTAAAATGAAGCTGCCTTTTAGCTGGTTAAGCAAAAAAAGACAAAAACAAACACAGCCCTCCAAATTTTAAAATAGCTTATATTTTGTCAGTGAGGCTTTACTTGGACACTCAGAAAAGAGGCAGTTGGAGGATCAAATCTTTAGGTAACATATGTAACACCATGCTTAAAAAATAATGCTGCCCTGGAAAGTTACCATTCTTGAAATGAAATGAGAACACTCACAAGGCTTAATTTTGGTTTTTTTCTGTTTATGTTTTTCTTATTTGTTTATGTTGGGATGACAGAAGAAATATGTAGAATGAGTGATGGATGAAATATATGGGAATAGTTCTGTTGTCTGAGCCAGTAAATCCTTATGGCAAAAGCTGTTGAGCTGCTTAGGAATGGTAGACACTTGGTAAAATTTGTGATGTGGAAAATGGCTACTTATGACTACATTTATGATACTCCTTGATTTAGGAATGAATAGATAGCAATCTGCTTGTCCATGTTTTAAAGCTGTGATGAAAGCATCAAGTGGAACTAATCTATATATCATTTAGATATGAAACAAAAAGGCTTTCGTGGAGGGAGTATTTTGTTTCTGTCACCCAGTGGTAGACCTGTTAGGTTAGTTGATTTGGTAGCATTCCTTCAGACAGATAAAGTTATGGTGGTGATATTCAAAGGAACATATTGGTTTGTATCTTTTCATAACTTCGACATGCAGAATTAGGTCAGGACAGGTATTGTGGATTTTAGTTTGTTCTCCTCAGTGCTAAGTTGCAGGACTGTCAAATGGGGTCTTTCCTAAGGACTTCTTTTAAAAAAAACATATTGGCAGTCTCATACCTTCAGATATCTTCCATATTTTATGGGATGGTATGTTATGTTTTCATTATAGGTTTATCTAGATTAGGACCATATAGTATCAGTTTATATTCCTAATATAGATACCTTGTTCTGTGCCATGTATCTGCAGAGTTTTGCAGGGCAGGTTGTATGAATGCAAGACTAATCTTGACACTGGTGGTATATTCGAGGGTATTTCTCATGATTTTCCTTCCTTCCTCACTTTAACATGAGCTAGTTTCACTGAAAACAGCAGAATATCAGGAAAAAATCCACAATGGAGAATCAGTTTGAAAACACTATCAACACAGAGGTTTTTTTTCTCTACCACTGTAAGAGACCTTTTTAGACTGGGAGGAGTTTCTCTTTGATGTTTTGATACTTTGGTAAGGAAAGTAGGCAAATACAATCCTGATGAAACAGCAGTAACTACTTGATAATTTTTTAGCAATTCAGTATCAGAAAGGGAGTTAGAATTGATGAAGCTCTGTAATATGGTCTGTTGTGTCTGTGCATCTGCTCAGGATTTATATTAATAAGATGGCTAATACAAGAGAAGACATGATTTGGTTGCATTTGCAGATGATGAAAGGAGAGACTGCACAAAGGACAAAATGGGATTTCAAAATAAGCATGACATTACAAAGATAGTCTAAAAAACACTGAATAAAAATTAGTAGTGGCGAGTGCAAGGATGTACATGCATTCAAGGATATTGTGTTACACAAATAATCTGGAGGAGTTGGTTAAGGGGAGAGGGTTTGAAAAAAGATGTCAGGGTTATGGTAGTTTACAGGTTGAATGTAAGAATTTTTGTTGTACAAAGCAAAATTGACCTACTAAGATGCAAAAGTATAACCAACAAGGACATGTATGAAATCTTTATGCTCGAGCTGGAATTAGTGTGGCTTCAGCTGTTACGCTGTCAGTGTTCAATATCCTATCTAATTTATTTAAGAGTATTCATATAACTAAGTGTTCAGAGTAGAGCAAAAAGATCTGACATTGAGCAACCACATTCTAAGAGGAATGAAAGATTTACAAAAGTAGGGCTCAAAAGAAGGTTGCTCCTGGTGGGTTTTGCATATCTGTATCTCCTTCAGAAAAAGGAATATCCTGGTAGTCAGATTAATGGAGAAGTTTGCAGTACGTAATAGCCTTATATTGCAGAGTGAGAAAAAATTAAGTGAAAAACTAATGAATTGGACTGTCTGGGAAAGTTGTAAAAGCTCTTATACTGGAAACCTTAAAAAAAGGCTACAAATACCTCAGGAATGGCATAGGTAAGGTTGAACATGCACTGAATTGTGGGTACAGAGACCAAAGGACCTCCTGCAATGCCTTCCAGGCTCTTCTCTGCAACTTCTGTGCTACCTGAGGTGTGCAGCAGATTGCAGTCCAGAAGTGGGCAAAAAACATGGTGCTCTGGAATGGGCCTCCTGGTGAAATGCAGTTCAGCAGCACAGAAGTTTGCAAGTTTATGACAAGTGGAATGAGTCAGCAGTGCCCTGGCAGCCAGGAGGGCAAGCCTGTCCTGGGGGGCATCAGGCACAGCATCACCAGCCAGTCGAGGGTGGGGATTGTCCTGCTCTGCTCTGCACTGGGGCAGGCTCAGCTGGAATATTGTGTACAGTTTTGGATGCCATGATGTAAGAAAGATACAAAGTCCCATTAGAGAGTGTCCAGAGGAGAGTTACAAAGATGGTGAAGGGCCTTGAGGGGAAGTGTATGAGGAGTGGCTGAGGGCACTTGGTGTGTTCAGGCTGGAGAAGAGGAGACTGAGGGAAAACCTCATTGCAGGTACAACTTCCTTGTGAGGGGAGGAGGAGGGGCAGGCACTGATCTCTTCTCTGTGGTGACCAGTGACAGGACCCAAGGGAATGGCATGAAGGTGTGATAGGAGAGGTTTAGGTTGGATATTAGAAAAAATGTTCTTCACCCAGAAAGTGTTTGGGTAGTGGAACAGGCTTCTGTGGTAGTTTATCTCTGGTCACAGCACCAAGGCTGCCAGAGTTCAAGAAGCATTTGAATGATACTCTCAGGCACATGGTGTTACTCTTAGGGAGTGGTTCTGTGCAGGGCTAAGAGTTGGACTCTGGTCCTTTTGCGTCCCTTCCAACTCAACATCTTCTGTGATTCTGTGAAGTTTCTTTAGCTATGCTGCAGGCATGGAGATTATTAGTGAATTAAGTGGGGAGAGAGGAGTTGTCCACTGAAAAAAACAAAGTGGTGTTAGGGAGCCCTGAATCAACCCTTAATCAAGTTGGTGTTCTTGTTTCTGTTTTGTAAGCATATTGCTATCCCCTGCTCTTTGGATAAGAATAGATACATTTTAGTTATGCAACTAAGATTTCNCTTGAGGGGAAGTGTATGAGGAGTGGCTGAGGGCACTTGGTGTGTTCAGGCTGGAGAAGAGGAGACTGAGGGAAAACCTCATTGCAGTTACAACTTCCTTGTGAGGGGAGGAGGAGGGGCAGGCACTGATCTCTTCTCTGTGGTGACCAGTGACAGGACCCAAGGGAATGGCATGAAGGTGTGATAGGAGAGGTTTAGGTTGGATATTAGAAAAAATGTTCTTCACCCAGAAAGTGTTTGGGTAGTGGAACAGGCTTCCCAGAGAAGTGGTCACAGCACCAAGGCTGCCAGAGTTCAAGAAGCATTTGAATGATACTCTCAGGCACATGGTGTTACTCTTAGGGAGTGGTTCTGTGCAGGGCTAAGAGTTGGACTCTGGTCCTTTTGCGTCCCTTCCAACTCAACATCTTCTGTGATTCTGTGAAGTTTCTTTAACTATGCTGCAGGCATGGAGATTATTAGTGAATTAAGTGGGGAGAGAGGAGTTGTCCACTGAAAAAAACAAAGTGGTGTTAGGGAGCCCTGAATCAACCCTTAATCAAGTTGGTGTTCTTGTTTCTGTTTTGTAAGCATATTGCTATCCCCTGCTCTTTGGATAAGAATAGATACATTTTAGTTATGCAACTAAGATTTCGGCGTTGGTTTTCAGGTACAGTACTTGAAAGGTAAATGGTCTTTTTCTGTAGGTACATGAATATAGTAAACTTAAGTGCAAGAGCATGTCTTTTGCAGAGATTAATTTTTTGGTAGCAATTCTGACAAATTCTATTAGACGTTTTTCAAGGAGACCCTGTGTACATCTTGATGAAATTTGACAGTGTGACCTTTTCATATGGGACGGAGGGAGTTTTTGCTGATGAGATTTGACACTTTTTTCAAACACACTGACAGAGATCGCAGACCCTTTAAAAGCATGTTCCCAGCAATGTGGATCAGCTCTTTAGTAGATTTACCGTGCATTGCTATGCCTCAACATATAGGCAAGACTTGCACTGTTGTATGTATTTGCTTAGGTTAATTTTCAAGAAAACATATATATATACACACACAGAGATATTGCAGCAGTAGTGCTAATTTTGTTCATTTGCATATCAACATTTCTCAAGTATTTTTCTATCACAAAGCTTATATTGTGTTCTATGCTTTTCAAAATAGTTGTAGATCAGTAGCATTCAAAACTGTCAATACTTTTTCATGTCATTCTGAAACTTCATTCAGAGACTAAAATAAGGCAGTATAAATACTTCTGTGGAATTTGTGATGTCATTTAAATGAAAATCATATTTATGCATTGACTTGAATGTAATCATGAATTCTGAAGCATTGTGACTTGTTGATTAATATCATGGGGATAAGTGTTGTGTGGGATACTGGAGTGTGGGGGAAGAGTGATGTGATATGTTGGATTCAGATGAGTTCACAGAATTCTGATAATACTATCACTTCTCTGCACAGCAGCTCTTTATTCTGCTTATAAGAGGAAACACCTCTTTGGGAAGCATGGGCGAAGGTAAAGATTTACAGTAGTGTGGAGGTGTCTCTGCGTAACACATGGTTACAAAACATTCTTTTAAAGCTCTTCTTGCCATGTTGCAATTCACCCTGTTGACAGCGTTGCGGACTACTTATTCTTGAGGATACTCAAATACAGACTTTAAGAAGCCACTTCATTATGTAATTGCCATAAATAGTCTCCAATTGCAAGTCACGGTCTCTCGATCAGCCTCTGGTGTCAGTTTATGAATGGGCATGTCAGTAGGAGTTACTAGGTGATTATCTTTTGTACTTTCTGTGGATGACGGGTGTATAATTTCTGTTTTCACCTTCTACCCTGACCTTTAGAGATGGGCCCTTTATTTGCACAAGATGTTTTCAACAGTGGGAAAAATTTTGAAAACTATGCATCACAGGACATGATAGTGATGCTGCTTCAGGAGAGATAGGGAAACACAAACCTGTCATAGTGTGATGATTGCAATGTAATGTTTCTGGAAAAGGGAGGGCAACCTGTGTGCAGAAGAACGGGTAACTCTCTTCAGAAGGCAGTGGGGAATCAGAGTCATTGGAATTCAAGGTCACATACACTTCCTGTGATAGTTGCCATTTTTCATCTTTGAATTCAGTCAAAGTGAATGCAGAATTATTATAGGAATTCAAATCCATCTAATGCAATTAATTTACCCTGACCAGTTTCAGGAGAAAGATTGGGAACCTTTGGGCTAATAATCCTCATTGGTCTCTGAGAACAGTTGCAGCTGTTCTCTGCATTTCATGCAGAAGAATTACAATTCATGCTGTAAAATTACTTCCTCACCCACATGCTGAAGGCTGCCATTGTATTTTGCATGTATCTGCTAACAGTCCTACAGGCTGATGGGTGACTGTCTCCTTGATAAAGTGCTAGTTCCCTCTGCAGTTGTGTGCCTTTTAAGTGAGGAATTCCATACAATTTTCTTGTCCTAATCTGCTTTGAAATACCTGTACATCTCTGGTAGAATGTCACCTACACTGAAAAGCATGTTTCCAACCCTCCCTCATGTTCTTTTTAGACATTTACTGCTGCTGGACCTTCCTTTCCCTGCCTTTGTTTTCCTCTAAAGGAATACAAGGCAATCTCCCTGTGATAAGGACAATCACAGATGCTTAGGATAATGATTCAGCTCCCGGAATCTGGGCTTTTTAAATGTCCTGCAGTTTTCCAGAGATACCTGGGGCTGAGAGAAAAGAGTTATTCCATGAGAGTTGGTCAAAATTAGCTCTCTGACCCTTAGCGTTTCACTGCTTATGGTCTATTTCCAGGTGTGTTTTGCTAGCATAACAGACTTGCATTCCATGTCCCGCTGCTCCTGGGCTTGCATTGATGTATATAGTGGTTGCTTTTGTTCAGTTTTGGAGAGAAAATGCAAGCTTTCATTTTCTTTCTTAGAAAATGCCAAATGTGGCTGAAATTCTTCAGTAGAAGATACAGGTGTGTGCCGCACACAAATAAATGACTTGTATCCTGCAGACATGGGATTGGGAAAATCTCTTGATGCACTGTCATAAAAGTAGGTGAAATAAATATGTAATGTCCAGAACAAATGGATTATTTTGTTGCTTCCAGACAGCAGTTATACATATTGTCAGCCTATGTGCTGATGTATAGGTACGGAGCGTAACTACAGTCTAATGGTAACGAGAACATGTGGAAGCATATGGAAAATGTTGCCTACTGTATTGCTCACCTCTACTGCATGTTTGGCCTTTCTTTGGAGTATTATATTTTAAGTTCCTATGCTATTTCTGTCTTTAGATCTTAAACTTTCTTTTTTTAGTGCAGTCTAAAAACCATGGGATCCCTGTGTGATCCCTGGAGCTAGAGAACAGGCAATAAGAAGTAGCATGACTTTGAGTTAGTTACACCCATTTATAATGTAGGTGTGTCTGGGGGACTGTCTGCTTTACTACTTCTCTTTTCCCTCATCCTCCATGCATGTACACATACAGATGATGAAACCAACCAAAGTCCCAACAAGCAACTATAAAAGACTTCCAGAAAGTAGTCAGGGTGCAGATTCCTTCATTTCTGTCGGTTCTTGTGATGGGAGTTGGAAGCCTCTGGAAGATGCTGGTCATGATGCAGATGTGGCTGCTTTCTTCAGATGATGTAGGTCCATAACTACCAAAGCTTCTCTCTTGTTCCTCTTGCAGGAATAGTGTTGGTTACAGCAGGGACAAAAGGCCATGCAGTGGAATCATAGGCAAGAGTTAAGCCTGATCCCAAGGGGGCTTGCACTTGCCTTGAGATAGCTAAATGCTCAGCCTGTAGCTATGAGGCAACAACTGAGGTGCGATGACAGTAGTTTCTGAAGATGGATGAGGTATGTCTCCCCCACCCCAAATTAAAAAAAGGAATGTGAAGGCAGAATTTAAGTGAAGGAAATCATGGTTAAGCAGACTGCAGTGCCATCCTGCAGTAGGGACAGTGACAGACTCACTTGATGACAACAAACAGTGCAAGCTGTCTTGTTTGCATGAGCTTACTCAGACTGGACATGAGGGAAACATGAGGCTTGCAACTTGCCAAGCTAGCTGGTGCATTACTGTTGATAAAATATTCCTGATGGTCTAAGCAGATTTTAGTCTGGCAGAATAAATCCACACCTGCACCCCTGTGGTACTATCATATACATGGATGTCTGGGCAAGCTAATGGGAAATAGCAAGCAGCACATGCTTGCCTCAGCCTCTTGTGAATGTGTTTCTGGGACACGTGACGGGCCTGAGGCTTTGCAAGGGGCTTTTTTCCCCCCCCAATTTCTGAAGGACTGAGGCAGCCTCTTCTTTAATACTCAGACAGATCATTTGAATGTCACAGTCACCATCCTGAAGTTCTACCTTTTGGATTCTTCCGCACTTCTGCCATGACACTCTGTTGCCAGTCTGTGATCAGTCTTAGGTGGTGCATGGAAAGAATGTCATGGTTAAAATATTTCTTCATTTTATTTGTATAACTTTTACTCTCAGGAGGTTTGGTTTTAATTATTTTATTTCTCTGCTGTTGAAGTCATTGAAGTGTCTTTCCCCATGATAGCTTCCTACTCTCACTACCATGTTTTCATTTCTAGCCACAACTCAGTTATAAGCAGTGACTGCCATTCCAGCTACCCTGTTGCCCAGCCTATATCTCTTGGTCACCTAGCCTTTTCTGGGACAGAGCTATGAAGTCACATTTTCAGAACACATGATGACGTACATATTTTGACACACATGAGCAATGTTTGCAGGGTGACAATCCACCGTGCTGCCACTATTGTTTTTTTTATACTACATGGCCATTGGACTTCAAGCAGAGTGCTGAAAGCTGCAGGAACTTAGAGCTGCTGTGGGATGCAGAAGCACAGGGCAAGGCTGGTTAGCTGCTTCCAGCAAAGGAAACCTTTCTGCTGAGATCTTGGAAGTGCTGTGGAATAGGTTGGCTCACCAACCATCAGAATGCTGTCACCTTGCAGCTCTAGATCCATGGAGTTTAATGCTATCCTACTTTTCCCCCCACTTCATTTCCAACTTCATTATGTGGAGTCAAATTCAGCTTTCAAGCTTTACTGTAGAATTTCAGAAAAATGCTGAGGGAAGTATCACAACTAAAATATTTAAAATCTAGACAGGTGAAAGCTCTTACTCTGCAGACTTTAAGTAGAGTTAGGCTAAGTACTGTTTGTACTTTGTGCAGGCCAAACTTGCAGCCATTAGCTGCAAGTATGTTGTCAGTGCTGCCAGTCCTGGAACTGAACAAGTGGAGATGGCAATAAGCAGTCAGCAAAGGAAATAAAGAATATTTCTCTCAAGCTAAGAACAACTTGAATTTCTGATGCATGCAAGCAAGCAAAAATGCCATCTTTTCACCCACTCTATTTTTTGCCCATCTTTTTTGCTTTTCTTCATGCTATGCCAAACTTTCTAATTGTAAGCCATTTTTAGAAACAACACTGGTTTTGAAGTGTCATATTACTCTGACTTAAACATTTTTCACATCAGGTACTGAATTATTAAGGTTAGAATGATGAGTGCTTACCTTCGTGTGTGCTGCAAGATGATTTTTGAACATAATTTAATTTTGCTTGAAGTATAATCTGTATAAAAATGGATACTTCATCATATATTCACTTCTAAGTACCCCGGAGATAAATTTCATGCTGACCATTCAAATGAGTATTATCATGCAAGTACTAACAAGACTGACTAGGAATAACTAAGTTATGTGTAGGCGTGAGAACCATAATGATTCTGATAAATTCCCACATTACAAACCAACCTGCTTAATTTGATTCGGTACTTATTTTAATGGGAGCAAAGTGATCTAAGAGGAATTTTTCTTGATAGTTTTGTCTCATAGAAGCTATACCAAAGCTATATATAGTAATGGTAACTTACTATTATGTATCTAGTTCTGGAGTGGTGGTAAGGGAGGTAAGCCAGGTTTAATAACCAGAAACATTATTTTGTCTTTATGTCATTGAGGGGGTTCTTAAAGCCTGGAAGATCTTCCAGAGCTATATGGTAAACTTTTGGATTAATGTGATAGACTGCTGCCTTGTCATTTTCCTTATGTATATGGAGTCATGTATATCCATGTGATGGATTGCTTATGTATAGAGAGGATTATGAAATATTTTTCATCTCCATTGCCTCTAGTATCTTCAGGCCATGTATCTACTTCCAATCTTGGTGCAGACAATTAAACCCTCAGGCAAACCATACTAGGATTATTTTATTTTAAAACACACTTTAAAAACTCTTGGTTGTTCATATGGTATCTTTTCTGTTCTTTGTTCCTGTTTTTCTTTAACCTAGTTCTGTGCTTGCTGGGACCTTAAAAGTGTGAAACAAAAGAAGTATTTGGAAGCAGTAGAATAACTTCCTTATATTGTGTGTTCCCTAAAAATTACATCAATAAAAATTTAATCTCTTTGTCTTGAAACTATGGGATGATTTTACTTTGATCCATGCTTTTATTATTGTTGGTGTTTTTCTCTGTTTCAGGCCAAACAAACAAAGTGGCCAAGGAGGCAGCCAATAGATGGACTGGTGTGTATTGCAGTGACACGATTTCACACTAGAGCAGTTTCAGTAAAAGACCAACTCATTGTTAAGAATTTTAAATTTGATTAGGACTTGACGTTGGATAGTCCTCACTTATAAAAACAGACAGAAATTTATTTTACTTTTAAACTATTAGGATTAAAAATAAAGTATGCATCTTCTGAATTTAGTTACTGAATGTACTTCGTATGGGATAATAGATTTGTTCTTCTGGTGCTGTCTTGCACCCTGTGTTAAAACTTGCAACTCATTTCCTTGGTTGAGTTAAAATCCCTTAAGAACAGGAAAACAATAGAGACTGGAAATGGTAGTGCCCTAGGTATTCAGAAAGTTTAATTCTATTCTGAATGTTCATCTGTTTCTAAAGAATAGAATACTTTGTGGAACCTTATTGCTGCTACCATGTGATGGATGCTGAACTAAAGTAGGTACTTTTCAAACTAATTGATCAGCTTTGGCATGCAGGAAAAATGCTGCACAGTTTTGAGGAAGATCACTGTGATAACATTCATATGGAAGTTTAACTCCGTCTTCTGTTGTTGCTTAGCTTTGTTATATTGTGTTTCCATTTTGCAGAATAAGCAATTTGTATGTCCTTATTTTTTTTAAATTATTTATAATATTGTATGTAATTCTTTGCCTAGAACTGATCTTTTACTGATAGTCTGCTTGCTATCATTGGTTATGCCAATTGCAGCAGGATATTGTTGTCTTCTGACTATTATTCTTTTATATCTTCATTTGCACTGGGTTGTTTACTGCATATGGGCAAACAGAATTATGTTTTTGAAAGTAGCTTCTGTGAGTCGTGTTTTCAGGGCTTTCTGCTGTTGATGACAGGCTGTTCTCAAGGCCTCAAGTGAAGTAAAGGACCTATGCCTCAGCCTGTAGAAAGTACTTTGCTGTTTAATTAGACAACTGCGTTATATGCTGTAGCACATTTTTCTTTTGAAGAGACTTTTAAAATCAAATGTGTGATGGTTGGTATGCAGAAAGAGAATACTTCCTCTCTTAAGGAATCCTGCCATTTATGAGTGTTAGAAATTATGTAATGAGTTTTAGAAATGATACAATGAGTTTCAGTCAATACTGCAATGAAAAATTAGTTTAAATTGAAGAAAACGCGTATGTTAAAATAATAATGTGATGCTAAAAGAGAAGTGCTGACTAAAATAAAGCTTCTTGAATGTCTTTTATTTAACTTTCAAAAAATGTATAGTGTCTGAACAAACACACAGGACTAGAAAGGACTTCATAGTTTAAATATAATTTTTGCAGTTGTAGACAGTCACACAGTAGGTGTCTAGTTAAAGAAGGACCTATAAAATACTTACTATGCATATTCACACTTACCTCATCACTATGCTTACACTGTAATTGTAGCTTTCAGTCTCCCTGTCAAAGAGGAGCAAGAAAAGATAATCTGCAAATATTTTACTGAGTAAAACTATGTTATTAAGAAAAGCCTTCTGTTTTCTGTTCTAAATCTACTTAATAATGATGTTCCCTTCTACATACCTTTTTTATACACACATTAGATATTTTAAATGGAAGGATTTTGTTGTAGCCAAGACTATACTTTTGTACTATACTATTGGTACTTTCCTAAATATTCAGAACTGAATGTTTTTAATTCTGTTTACAGATAACATCTTTTCAATAAAGTCCTGGGCCAAACGTAAATTTGGATTTGAAGAGAGCAGAATTGATAAAGGTTTTGGAATCCCAGAAGATTTGGATTACATTGATTAGTGTTTGGTTGATGACTGACACAGTTGTACATAGTTTGTTATATATTCACAGTTGGCATTTAAATGTGTATCTGAATCCTCTCCAAACAACTGACCATCCTTTAATTTGCTGGTTTTGTTGAAGTTAATAAAACTCTAAAAATATTTGTTGCATTTTTTTCTTTTACTCTGTAGATAGCAAATCTCTTGGTTTCTTCTGTGAGAGAGACTTGGAATGGACAGGGGTTATAGGGAATAATTATTATAGAGATGATTATATATATATATAAATAACATACATAGTTAGAAATCCTGAAACTGGATTTAACTCTTCCTTTCCTTAATCTAGAAGCTCCAGGGATTTATGTTTAAATATGCTGAAGGCTTTGGACAAGGAACAGCAGGGGACAATATGAAATAGAATGAATTTTTCCCTCATCTCACCAATGAGGTAGGAAAGAGGCATGATCTGTTAATGGAAAACAGCAAAACGGTAAGGATGTGAGTAGAAAGGCTGAGGTCTGATTTCAGATCATTTTTTATTGTGTTGCTAGAACTGCTTGTAAGTTTAGTGGCAAAATTTTCGTTGTTAGACATCATCAGAGCTGAATCTGTTCCAGCAAATATAATGAATTTTACACTGAGGAAGGTTCTCTGGTCAAGAGTATAACTGCATAGAAGGGGGACCACAGAGCACCCATCCGTTCATAACAGTTCACCGAGATGCAGGATGCTTATCTGGGATGTGAGAGACTAAATTCAGTTTGCTGTTCAAAACTGAGCATCTTTGGGTTTGCGCACATTTTTCCATTTCCGACTAAAAAAGCAGTCAACCAAAATAATTTATTTCAGAACATCTCATTTTTGTTTGGTGAAATTTCACGGGCACCTCACTTGGTTTCAAATTCTGGTTTCTAGTTCTAATCAGTATGTGGCTATAGAAAGACAGGTGGAGACTACAGATTGGTCTTTACCTTCCACAGGTGTGGATTGTAAGACAGCATTTCTGCTCTACACCTCTGGAGGATATAAGCTTTACCCTTTGGAGGCAGGCAGGCCTGTTGCAAGGTAGGCGTGTGTATCACTGAAAAGTGTCTGTCTGCCTTTTATGTAATCCCTGATGAGAGCACTGCTGAAAAGGTGACATTTAGCTGGAGATATGCCCAGAAGTCTGTCTCCTGTGACCTTTCCAATTAAAAAGTTTCCTATCAGCTCAGTGCATGTGAAAATCCAAGGATTTCAGCTGTGCCCCTAGCTATTGTCATGTCTATGAAGACAGCAAAGTTATTGGGAAGATAGCAAGTGGAAGATTTTCATCTCATAGACATAGCATAGCAAGTTATGTGTCACCTAAGGAAAATGTATGTGATGCCTGGCACATAGTAAAATGTCACTGTGCTTAAAATTGCAGTGGAGATGTTTCTTTTTAAGTGTTTGGAAAGATTTTATCCCTAGTAAGTCCAGTATTTAATATACAGTGTGTTAGGCAGTAAGTACAGCTGCTGACTGGTAAGGCATAATGAGAGTCAGTGGTACTGAGCTGAGTGCAGTGCTCCTCACCAGGCCTGGCTTTTGCCCCGTGGGTGGAATGCTGTGCAGCAAAGCTATGTGCTGGTGCCAAACCAAAGTACTGGTGCACATGTAGCTTGGGTGGTTGTTCTTGCTCTTGGATTTTGTGCTGTGAAACAGTAAAGAGCTTTTTTGTTGTTGTTGTTGTTCTTTGTAGAATAACCTAGGTGGATTGTTTTGATTTGGGGTTTTTTTGGCTAAACGTCTGGGGTTTTCTGCGACTACTCTGTACTGCCCAACAGGTGTCAGAAGCTCTTTGGCACATCTGCATCTGAGAGCACATAACTGCCATACACTAGAGAAGATGATGACTCAGAGGGTTTGCTTGTATGAAGGAACATTGAGCACATAAACTTACTGATGTTTTTTGCCTCTTAGAATCACTTTCATGTGTCTGACCTTCTACTTGTCAAGGAGCCTCAGGTAATTTATGGCCTGTAACAGCTAGCACATCAAGATTTCCTCTGGTACCTGTAAAGGATGAGGGTTTCTTACTGATTTTACTGCTTTGCCTACTTTGCAAATTCAAGAAGGAAATGAAGATGACCAGCTATGTAAGTTTAGCTGCAATATTGTGGCTTCCTGTTTGTAGGGTAAAAGCATTGTGGACTGTAATAAAACCATGAAATCTAGTAAATATCATCTAAATAACTGTACTTGACATAGATTTGTTTAGATATACTACAGTCAACCATCATGAGAAGTACTTTTAAAATGTCAAACACAGTCCCTATGTTTTGGACACAAAACCTGTTTTACAGGTGCAGAACAGAACACAGATGTACAGTTGTACTTTATTTTCTGCTCCTGTCTCCTACTTCTGGTGTTGGTTAGCAAGCCTGGTGGGAGAACGTGTCTGCTTCTGTAAGGACACAATTTTGGGACAGCCAGAAAAAATTCTCAGCTAAAGAGGAAGGGAAGAGGTGGTGTCTTGTCAGAAACTGATGCTTGTTCCTGTAGTGGAATAGATTTATTTTGTGCTACCATTTTTTCTTTTGTGATTCTGCATTTTTAAGGTTGGTGAATTTCAACAGGAAAAGCCAAGCTAGATCCTTTCTGAGACAAAAGGAGACAATCTGTATGTCTTGAATATTCCAAGACGCTTTCAGACTGCTGCATATGCCCACTTTTGGAAGCTTTTCTTCTTAAAAAGATATCTAGCAGACTGCTAAATCCCACAGCATGAAACCATGTAGGATTGTGTGGTTTGAGATGTGTGCTCACTTAAATTTTTAAGAGAAGCTGAAACTTTTGTTTTCTGCTGAGGTAAAAGTCAGTAAGAGTTAAAATTATTTTCCTTCTCTTGAGATGTTTTTGGCTATTAGCCTATAGCAAAAATGAAAACACTCAGCCTGATCTTGTGTCCCAATTTATTTCTTCAGAGTTTTCCTGAGGCAGAATCTGGAATATTTCTAAAGAATCTAATATGAAAATGATATATAAATATATATAAATGCTCACTTCTACTGTTACTCTTGTGGTTATGTCACAGCTATTTTATGCATATTTCTTCCTCTTTTTTTTTTTTTTTTCCTCTTGCCCTATAGGGTTTTTTGCCCATGTAAGGTAAATATTTTCAACTGTTAGAGCTAAGTCAGGAGGTCAGACCCTTGCTACAATTCAGGTTTATAATTAAAGCAGCTACTAGTGCAATGTGGGAAAATCAAAGGAAGTTGTTTTTAGCGGAGTCTGCATCTCTGACAGGAACAGTATCAGGTCCAGCTTTTCAAAATAGTCTCTCGAGGAGTTCATCTCTTACAGTACCAGGCTGAGGTGTTGACTGCTCCTTGAGACTGATGCTGATTAGCCACTGTGAAGCAACCTAGGCATAGAAGAAAATACTTATTTCTATCTGATCTACTAGGAACTCTTACTGGTTTAAATAGTCTGCTGATTATATCTGCCCTGAAAGAGCCCATTCTTCCTTGGCTTTTATTTTAACTAGCCATCTGCATGCTCTGGACAACACCAAGCATGAACTCTAGGACTCTCTTTGTGGTGCTTGCAGAGTGTTAAATGTTAACAGTCATAAAGGTTTATGTTTTGACATAAATCAGGTGCTAAACCTTTCATTAGTGCATCATCTGAAATGTCATTACTGTTCGGGAGTGCTTTAAAAGGGAGAATCCAGACTGACACAAATGTCACAGTGATGCTGTGATCACATGGCAAAGCTGGAACTGAAAACTGTTGGGGAAATGAGGAGAAAAGAAACCCAACTGGTGATGGTGACTAAAAAATTTGATGCAAGACCTCCTTGCAGAGTCCTCCTGTCACTCAGGCATATTTCCACTAGTCAGGTGACCTAGCTTGTTCTTATCTTCACCTTGTTTCTTGTAGAGGTGAGGTTTGTACAATTTTGTTTTCTGTCATTTATCTCCTCTTTTTCCCTCCCAGTGTTCTTAAATTACCGGCCAAATGTACTCTGAGGGGCTGCAGTACAAACTTGCAGTTTATGTGTTCTGCTTGGCTGGCTGCCTGATAAATACAGGCTTTGCCTTTGCCACGTGCCAGTTTAGGGACCTGAGAAGGGGCAGAGCACGCCCGGGGCGGGAGGAGGAAGGAAAGATGTCAAAGACGACTGTAAAAGACCTGGAAGCGTTTGGTGTTTGCTGGTGATGGAGTATATGTGAGGCAGCATTGCTGAGACTGAGATGGGATAGCGTGTGCATCATTTCAGTGGGAAGTAATAGGGGGCTTCAATAAGCAAAGTCCTGGACTAACCCGCAGTGTCACACGTGACTTGAGTTCTTCCATTAGCACTTAAGTTTCCATCTGGATACAGTGCCTCTGCAGATATTCTTGTGCTTAAGGGATCTGCCTTCACAACAGGAAAGCTTCTTTTTCTCCTTGTCCCATTTGCATTTTCTCTTCACCCCTCCACTGTCATTTCCCTTTCAGATCTGCTTACAGAAACTACGTAGGCTGAACAAGCAGCACACTGCAGTCTGTACAGATGGTTGCCTGTCTTACTCCTCCTCTTGCTGACATGCCTGCCAGTGCATGCTCCTTTCAGCACACAGGCATACAGGAAGGCAAGCAATACGTTAGAATTGTCTCTTTAAACTGCGTGTGCAGACAGTTGTGTGTCAAGGGGATTAGAGGGCATAAAAATCTGTGAACACCACCACAAGCACCATGGAACTTTTCAAGGTCACTTGAGAAGCTTTATAATGCCCCACAAATGAATGAACAGTTTTTATGTTAGATGTAATGTGGTCATCCAATCACGATCTAACCTGATCAGAAAAATTTTCCTTATGAAAAAAATACAGCTGAAAATATTTATAAAGAAGAGTTTTCATGCAAAACCTGCTGGGTAATTTTCTGTTTCCGGTGTTTGAGTTATTCTGAGAAACAAGGAGCCTTTACACATGAAAAACCTAATTTTAAAATGCATTCCATTCTTTTGTTTCAAAAAAACCTTACTGACCTGTTGGCAACCAGTGCCAAAGTAAATACTGTAAGCAGTCCAAGAGGCATCTTGTTTCAGGTGAGATGATGAACCTCAGCTGTGCTGCAACTGAACCTCAGAAGGAAAAGCTGTTCGAAATTGTGGCTTCTGGAGAAAGCAAGTGGAGGAAGAAGTTGTGTTTGAAGTAAGAAGGGCCTCAATTATCACCTGCATACTGAAGCTGTGTCTTAACAGGGGTGTCTTTCCCTGGACACCTTTGATCATGTCACCTTCCTTCAGGCTGCACCTCAATGGCATTCTGGAGATGAGATTTTTATGCTGAGGTGCAAAAATAATTTTTTTTCTCATTTTTGCAATCTACAGTGGGAAAAATGTTCATGTTTTGTCTCTCTGCTCAGAAAAAAAAAAAAACTTTGAAAGGAAAAAAGTTGATTGCATCATGTTTTCTTACATTACCATTACTAGCCATGCAAAATAATACCTCTGGCCGATCCTAGCAGTGTGGAGGATTTTTGAAGGAAGATAAAGTCCAGTTTTCATACTTGGTTTTCAGTTTCTCAGAAGAAAATGAAGTATCTGTTGAATCAGACTTTTTTTTCCCCATGTTATGCTGTACTTGGTCAAAGACATACTCCCAATGGCAGAAATGCTTTTTGATTGATTTTTTACATGGACATCAATTAATCATCATCATAAACTATATTCCTTTGTGGTCTTTCTTTTCTCCTGAAATCTACTCTAGGTAATAAACTCTTCACTGTTTTTAAAAGTCAGTCAGTTCCTGACATCAATGTTTTAAAAAAACAAAAACAAAAATCAAGACTCTGCAACAGACCTGTTTGTTACTTCATTGTCATTAATATTGCACCCGTTTGGAAAGAATATGTAAGCAGTAACACTCAAGAAAGTTATACTAAGTGCTCCAAAACACCAGTCTCTGTGCCGTTTGGTGAAAGGTAAGAAGCCTGGATCATACGTTACATTTTTGGTATAACTACCATCAAGGGTTCAGTGAAGAGTAATTTTTTTTCAAAGAGATACACTGAATAGAGCAGCTTCAAATCCATCTTTTGAGTGCATCAACTTTTTCTGGTCCCTTCCAGTTAAGCTGTTATAAAAGTACGGGTTTGCTGTTCTGATCTTAGATTGGAGGTGGTACAAATGAAAACAGATAAAAATAATTAAAAATCAAAATTTCAATTTAAAATGTTATGTTCAAAATTGGATATCACATCTTTGAAGCTGTCTTTAACAACAACAACAACAAAGTGCAGGAGCCTTTTCCTTGTCATTAACTGTCTAAATCACTCAAAGATTGTACAAACCTAGGAGAACCGTGCATGTCTGAGTAGGACATATGTCTTCACACTTCCAGGTAGGCATGATCTAAAATCTGCATTTTGGGGTTGCATATTTTCATTCTTGCTCTTTCATCAGTGCTTATGCTAGTTACTGAAATAGAATTTTCTATTAAATGGCCTTTACTGATAGGCAGCGTTGACTGATAACTTGATAGGAACTTGTGGAAACGAAAAAAGGGAATTTAATTTCAAAGTTTTGGTTCTTTTTAGACCAAAAAAACCCTTTTGCCTCGTCCGTCTTGAGCCAATTGAGTGGGTGTTTTCTGAGCTCTGGTTTGAACCAACTTCCCAAATTAGAAAACCATTAATGAAAAGCATTGATTCTTAACTTGCTGTGCAAATATTTTCTGTACCAACCCACCAGCTGCATCATCCAACTTTTTGGTAGCAACCAGAGAGAAAACAACAGTGACAGGTTTTTGTAAAGTCTTTTACCTTTTTATTGTTTACTATTATTTCTTAGTAAGTCTTCATCCTGAGTTAGGGCAGAGGGAGGAGGGTTCACTGCTTAAAAAACACAAGATCTATGCTCAGATTCACCTCTGATAGCAATTCCCCTCTATGCTCTTCCAGACAGCTTTATTTTTGACAGGTTTACCCTGACAAATGCTTGTCTTGGCAAATGAGTGGTGAATAGTTGTACTCTAATGCAAGTGCTTTTGCATTATAAACTAGTATGCAATAGTGTAAGTAATCATTTACAATTAAAATTCAGAGGACCAGACTTGCAGATGTACTGTGGAGTTACTGAAAGAAACCATCTGATGTCAAGCTATCTACTCGATACTGCGATCTTTTTCACGGTTCATATTTCAGAAATTTTAGTTTCATTCACCACGCCAATGCTAACTGCACAGTTCTGTCATCTCTTGTATGAATGACAGAAATGACAGTGGGACACAGGCCTGAGCTTTTAATAAAATGGAAGTTTTGCCAAGAAGCTATTAGAGCAGGAGCCTTCTGAGATGAATCAGTCTCCTTGAAAAAGAAACATTTGTGCAGTGAAGTTCTTGATTTGCAAGTACTTCAAAAAGCATCTAGGTCTGATTCAGTTAATACATTTTCTCATCCACTTCTGCACTCACATCCTGCAAAAGCCCACAGTTTGCCTTTTGTCTTTGCTCCACCTGACAGGTGTCATCTTATCTTGGGTTTTAGCCGTTAGAGGCTGGCCCTGGGCGTTTGGGCTTCAAGGTTCTTCTTCCAGTGCTGTGGGGGGCTGTGAGCAGAGATACTGCTCCTCGGTTACTTGTGTGCAGAGAGCAACCTCATATCTGGAGGGCTAAAAAGTTCCAGATAGCCTTGTGTGAAAAATATTTGTGGCAGTGCTATTATTCCCTTTATTTTAGAGCTCATATCCATGTATTTCTCTTTTGAAGTTTTTGTCCAGTCTCACATCCCTCAGCCTTTGTAGTTCAAGGCGAAGCATAAAAGTAGAAAATAAATGCAAAACAGAGCAAAAACTGGAGTGGAAATAAATAACCTTCATGACTTTTATTCTGATGTTAACATTTTAACATTATGTGTTGAAGGAGGCCCTAAGGGTCCCTCCTACCTCTGCTGGCTTGGGGTAGCAAGCATTTCTCAGTTTCCCTTGTCTGTGTGGCAACCACAGGAAAAAGCACAATATGTGAGTGTAAAGGCACCACAGAGACCAGAAGTGTTGCTGTCCTCGCTTTGGCCAGTCGTATGTGCCCTTGCATTTGACAACTGTGAATTTTCAGACTGCCAGGGGGAAAAAACCACCTCCTTCATAGTAAAACTGAATGACACAAAAGCAAATGACAGCCTGAATGAACTAACTTGAGCAGAGGTGCTCACCTGTCTCTGGGTTTTGCATGCTGAAAGATGCAGTGCCAGTCAGCCTGGCTAAAGCTGTGTCCTGGGAGAAGCTTGAGTCCCATGTCCACGGCTTTAAAGGTCATAAAAGCACAGCAAAAGCTGCGACTGTTCCATTTAGTACTGCCATTCTATGCCTCTTTAAAACATGTTATTTTGGTTCTTTGGGTCATCTGATCAGGCTATCGGTTCAGTTAGGGGAAGGGGATGCTGATGGTCCACTGTTCTTTAAAATAAGCTCTGTACCATAAATGCTTGCTTGTTATTTTCAAAATCAGTTTCCATGGTAACTGTCACTGGAACAATCTTTTTGTCAATGAAAAGGAGAAAAATAATTTCCTTTTTAGGAATCCTCTGCTCAGCCTAGTAAAATTCCTTTTTTGCTTGAACCCTGTTCATGTCTAGGGAATCAGGATTCTTATTTCCGTCCACCTCCACCAAGTGTGCCCAGGGTTTCACACCCACAATTTCCTTCTCCCACTCCTTTCTGCCTTTTGAGTTTCAATCACTACTCTTTACTTCAGGGATAAAAATCTGTGAGATTTGTGCTCCAGAATTCCTTGGCATGTGGCTTCCATCTTATCTTTTGGCTAAAGCTTCTTGAATTGCACCTGATTTTTATCAAAACAGAATACCTTTGCTGGAGTGCTCTCTGCAGCGGGTCTGGGAGGCAGTGCAATGCAAGATGCTGCTGGATATCATACTTCTGGCCATTCCCTCATTGCTGATTTCTTTTTACAGCTGGGCCCCAGGACATGTTTCAACCGGAGAGGACTTGATGCCAAGGCAGAGCCTGGTAATTGGTAGTACAGTTGTGGAGCTTCTCTCGAGGAAAACTTGTGATTGCTCAGAGATTAGTCATGCAGAATCTTTGCGAACAAGCCTCAAACTCTACGTGTCTTGTAATGTCCTGCTGCAGAAACAGCTGTTGCGTGTCAAAATGAGATGCGAGATGCAGCTTTAACCTGCTGTGAAGAAAAGTAGCTGGCTCTGCAGCTTCAGGCTGCTTTGAGACTGAAGAGCTTTTGTGGAAAAATGTGCTTCAGTCAAATGCCACTTAAAGCACAGTTACATTGCAGCCTAGTCTCTGGAAGGAACCAGCCTGAACATGTCTTTCCATGAGCATCCTAAAAAGTATTGCTAATTTTTTTTTCTCAAAATTAATTACATTTTACTTTATACTTCCATCTTACCTGCAAAGTCAGGGAAAGATCT
Source organism: Formicarius rufipectus (assembly GCA_013399695.1). Lineage (NCBI taxonomy): Eukaryota > Metazoa > Chordata > Aves > Passeriformes > Formicariidae > Formicarius > Formicarius rufipectus. Next base: position 892,112 of record VXAU01005997.1, read on the forward strand.
TGCTCCACAGTGCAGTTGCTCAACAGAAGTTTTCCTGGCATGCTTTAAGCATAATACAGTCTCTTTTGCTCCTGGCCCCCAAGCAGGTTATTGAGCATTTTTCAATATCTGCCTGGACATCCCCGGAGATTTGGAGTACAGCTGTGCTAAATGTTGCATGAGGCATTTGGGCATCTGTGTCTCTTCAGAGTTGTTCAGGAGACCAGGTTCTACTGAAATCGCTGGAAGCCTAAAAGTCTGAGTTAGTCTCAGGTCTCTTCCCTGTGGTAACTGGATGAATTGTTTGGGGGTTTGTGTGTGTGTGTGGTATTTTTTTTTTTTGCTTTGTATTTTTTCTTTGAGGTTTTGGGGGTTTTTTGTATTTTCTTTTGGTAAGGTGATTACTTAATGAATACATTCAATTGTTTTGATCATCCATAATAGTACAGCCACAGACAAAGTCAAGTAGTGAGGCACCAGTTCAGAAGTCTGTATTGAGTAGTGATCTGCTTCTTTGAATGCCCAATTAGGAACAAATAGAATATGCCAACAGACAGTATAATTCCTTTAAGCAGTATTTTTGACTTGAGTGGTAACATGCATTTATATCCGTATGATTTATTGTCCTCGTCTGTCTGTGTAGTCCTCTAGTTCATGTTCTCTACATGTGGCAATTACTGGACCATAAATGTATTTTCAGGCTGAACCTTTCACCCTTCTTTCCCTGTAGGAAAAACAGTTACATCCCTTCTCATGGTGTTTTGGGGGATCATGGTAGTGATTAAATTGCCTCTTGAGGTTTCTGTACTAACATTTTCTAGTATATCTGTAAAAGAGTATTATTAGCATCAGTTATACTTAATGATTCAAGGTCTTTAACCTCACTGTAAACAAGGAAAAAAGTCAATTGGTAAGGTTTTTGAGTTTTTTATTGTACTGATGAGTGCACACATATGTGCTCCTGGACCTGAAAAATTTGGAGACTGAGAACAGGGTACCAGGGTTACCCCGTGTGCTTGAAAATGGGTGTGCAGTATCTTTGCCTAAGACCGTGTGATTGATGAACCACCTCTCCACAGCAGAAAGCACCCAAAGGGAAAACATGGGCAAATGTTGGCCTTATGGCATTTGGGCTTCTGCTCACATGAGATACAGGGCTTTGAGCAGCTGCATGGTGGGCAGGCTGCTGGAGCAGTGCTGGGTAATGCCTGTGGGGAATCAAACCTATCCAATGGAATTCTCTATTTTTTTCCTTCCCGGACTTAGAGGAAACTGCTAAGCTCAGCAATGTCAGTGGTGAGCAAAGAAAAAGCAGGTGGATATTCAATGTCCCACAGACCTCAGGGCACAGCTCTAGGAAGCTTGCACTGTATGTCTGGCTGTTTTAACTTTGAATTTGCTACTGGATTTTAATAACTGAATAGATCTCTAAGCTGGAACAAAACTGAGAATAACAGGGCCCTCCACATCCCCCAGAGCTTCATCAGTGGTGCTTATCCGTGGCCTCACATATCCACCCACCAGCAGGGACTTGGAACCTCTGGGACCTGCAGCAGGCGTGTGTGCCATGCATCAGTGGGGCAGGAGTGCGCGCAGCTGCAGGAGGCTGTTGCATCACCATGCAGCCTCCATATGCCTGTCTTACTCCTCAAAAAATTAATACACTCCAAAATAGTTTAGCTGTAGGGATGTACTGTAAATTTTACTTAGTTTAAATGAACTGGTGCAGGGACTATATCCCCAACTGGGGTTAAACAGGGCACGTATTGTTGCCTGCCTTTTTACATCTGGGAATAAGCTCGTAGCTTGTTAACAGTATCTAGCAAGTGGGAGAAGAAAAGTGGCCTTAAACGCAACTCTGGCAGGAAGAGAAATCAAAAGGAAAATATGCATTTTTAATACACCGCTGGGTAAATATATAGTAGCAGAACAACATTCGTTGTAACCTGATATCCCTCAGGAATGAGGGAAAAGCCGACTGCTTGCTCCACTGAGCCAAAAAATAAGAAAACATGTAAGTGCAAGTGTGTAGTCAGCAGCATAAGGAATAATGTTTCAGAAAGCCAAAAGCAAAGGTGGAGTGTTGAATGTTAAAAGGTTAACAGTTTTACATAGCAACACAACTTATTACTTGCAACCTACTTGTAGGGCTCTTTCCAGTTACCTAAAGAAAGTCAAGTTCCTTCTGCATTTATTCAGCCACCAGATAGCTACTTTGGCAGAATCTAAGGAAATATTTCATGTTAGCCATCTTCTGATTTCTTGCTGGAAACTAAACAGACTTTAGGTTTAAAAATGTAATTCATTACAATAATCAAAATGTGTTTCCTAGGGCGGGTGTGTTGTTTTCAGAGGTCCCCTTGTCTGATGTTTTGTCAAGCCCTTTAGAACAGCTCCACAGTTGCATTTCATTTGAGTGTCACTCAGCATATACAATAGGTTTGGAAAAGCAACTCTTCCTGGCCTTCAGGCACCTGGCAGAGTAGATTTTTGGCACAGCATGCAGAGAATTAGGCATCCAGCTCCTGTGGCTGACGATGTGCACAGCTTCTCATCCAGTCTGTGCTGGAGATGTACCGCTTCCTGTCCAGCTGTGAGTGCCGTGCCACTGGGAATAGCTGGTGAGCAAAGGGCCACAACCCCTGGGATGTCACTACAGCAGCTGAATGCATTCACATCCCTGGAGAAAGGGCAGAGGTGCTTTGAGGTGAAGATCTGTGCAACAAAAATATGCTCCCCTAAGGAACTGAAAGTACCTGCAATTATTTGGAAGGAGGCTGTGCAGTGTCTGTCATTTTCAAAAGACAATGATAGCAATTACAGTTGCAGGGAATTGCAGATGTTCTGTGAAAAGAAATGAACAAGCCTGAAATTGCTTTCTGGGAAGTAAAATAAGTCTTCAAAATGTCCAAATCACCTGATTTGTCTGCAGCGCTTTTCTAGGGAGCATTTGAAAGTGATGTAGAAAGTTGTAAATATCTAGGCTGATCCCTAGCTGTAGGAATAAGAGAAAAAAATTGCTCTTTGGATGGCCTGGGCCTCCCTGCTCCCCACAGTGCTCTGAGGTCTGCCACATGGCAAGGGCTTCTGCAGAGACTCCTTCAGCAATCAGACCATTTCAGGTAAGGGAGGTGATAGGGCTTCTCTCCCAGAGCACGGTGTTATTTCCCCACCCTTCTTTGGCTGAGCTGTCTGTAGGTACCACTCAGTTCCAGGTCAGCAGGGTGAGGGGTTGACGTATGTTTTGTGTCGTTTGAGGAATACTTGTTTGTAACTGGGCATCCATGCCTGCCAGCCCTGGAAGAAGCGCCCCATATTCACACATGACGTTTGACTTCAGTGGTGATGGAACTGGGGTCCTGGAGAGGACTTCAGTGCCCTGTATCCGCAGGACTGCCATGAGATTCTCAACTCTTGCCTAGGATTTTTCTGCTCTATGTGGTATAGGTATCCAGAAAGGTCTGTTGTTGATGCTGTGAGTTGAGCTCGGGAAGCAGCACCTTCCTCTCTCCATGCCAGATGAGCTGTACTACTCTAACCTATCCTGTCACCCATCTCACTGCACCCCATGCAGCCTGGGTGCAAGGCCAGGTGCCCCTTCTCTTCCCCCATTAAAACCAGCCCTGACATGACTACTATCAAATGCCAGTGCTTTCAGATGGTCATGGTAGCTTTGTAATAGCATTTCTTCTCCTCAGGGAGGGATTTAACTCCCTTGTAATAGTGTGGTTTTTTTCCTAAAAGATTATCCCCTCACTTATTTACTGAAAAAAATTAGGTGTTGGGAAAGGGAATTTGGTGAGAAACTGAGGGCTGCAGCCACATGAGTTGTCTGCAAATAGGTGAGTGAGAAGTTGGGTTGTGCTCAGAGGTGGTGCCTCCTCACACCAACTCCAGGGAGCCTGACCTGCATGTGCATCGTGATGCCCTGCCACTGAGCTGGGCAGCAGCTGGTCCACTGGGTTCTTTAGAGGTGTAAACAAAAAGAGATGACCTTAAGGCTGTGGCATGAAAAATCCCTGGTACTGCCCAAACTATGCACATTATGTTGTTTTTCTAGGTTACCTAAATTTCCGCCTCCGTTTTGGATGGAAGTGAAACTCATGTGCTGTCAAAACTGGCAGGGAGATGGTGGGGAGGGAGGAAGGATAATTTTTCACAGCAACATGTTTTCTTCAAATGGGTTATTTGATCAAGTAACTGCAACTTGCAGCTTTCCAACTGCTTCCCTAACTGCCCTCTGGCCTGTACCATGAAAGAAATAAACACATTCAACTCTTTGTTGCAGAACATCTGTGACCCATTAACATTGGGTCCTGGGCTGCACAGCCAGTTGGAAGCATGGCTTGGGCAAATTTACCATTTGCTTCTCCAGGAGTTTGGCATTGCTGTTCTCTAGTATTTTATCAACATGTTTATTTTTGTTATAGTAACACTTCAGGACTTTATAAAAGAGCTACATCAATATTTTACTGTGTTTTAGTCAGCTTCTAGCAGCAGTGTTTCCAATTTGGGTGTATTTTGAAATGATTTTTACTTTTATGTTGTGTTTTTTCAATGTCATCAGAGCATCTTCCTCCCTCAAGAGCATCTGCTCGCTCACATGTGGAACTACAGCATCCTTGACAGCTAAGCTTGTTTCTGACATACCATGGTACTAAGCCGATTCTGATTGCTTTACATTTTGACCAGGCTTTAAACCTTTGGGCTAAAATTTCCCATGCCCATTACCTGCCTCCAACTAGTTTATATTAATTATTTTCAGTTGCAGTGAAAAACTACCCCATCGAACTGAGGTTAAGTAAGACTACATTTTACCCACATTAAACCTTCTACAGCTATTCAAGTTGAAAATTAAGCCACATGGTAACTCTGCCATGGCTCTTGCCATCTCCTTTTCCAGTCCATCAAGCTTTGCCTGCATCTGTGTCCTGATGAAATACTGTGGTCTTACGAATGAAATGCAGCCTGTGAGACATGACACGATTCTCCAAGCACTGCCGAGGTGTGCCCATATTTTACTGAGCAGCATTTGTCGTGCTGCGAAATCCTGTTTTACGGTTTTGTTTCTAAACCTGCTCAGGCACCATGGCTTTTTACAAAACTGGTATCTCTTACACCTATTTACTACAGACTGTCCTATTGATCTGCTTATGAGCCTCCTGTACCTGACTTGATCCATAAGGTCCTATTTTACAAGGATAGTTCCTATTTTTCTGTGGATCTCCCTCTCCTCATCATTCTCCCCAGTGATGGAGAGGTTGCTGCCGGTGGCGGAGCACCAGGGGTTCGCCAGGGAAGCTCAACGAGGCAGGAGCAGGGACTTTGTGCCACTGTGACCTTCACCACCTGAATGAGGTGGCATGAGTAGGGTGGACGCTTATTTTTGGGACTCAAGGGGACATTTTCCTCTTGTCTTGAGATGCTACCAATACAGTTTAGCACTGTAGTTATACAAATTATATGCCCTTGCCTAGAAACAGTGACAGGTGGGGTTGCATATTGAAAAATTAGTTCCTGTTGGAAAAGCAAAGTTTTATGGATGCCTGTTTTGCTGCTCTTTCCCATAGCTCATAGATAGTGTAATTCTGCATTAAATCCTGCCTTTTGCTCAGGCCAGGGATGTGCAAACCACTTACACCACTGTGATGCTACAGGACAGGAGAGTCACAGAAGCCAGACATCTCCTGGAGGCACAGCTGCTGCATCACACCTTGTTTTTATTGTGTGCACTCCAACTGTTGTTTTCCTTTATTCATAACAGAAATACACACACCAGTGGCTTAGAAATCATTCCAGAATGAGAGAAAGATATACATGGGTACAAATCTCAAGGACAGAAAAAAATGAAGGATGCTTTTCTTCCCTTTGGTCCAGGTGCAACCTTCAGTGATAGAAACTCAAAACAGAAACCCACATTTTCTGCTCCCCCACTTTTACTGCTTAGGTACTGCCAGGCTCTCAGAGCAGCATGTCATGTTTTCTACATGATGCCATCACTTCAAACCATGCAGTGAACTCATGGGTTTAGGGAGTCCAGCATCATTGTCTCTGAAGCTTTGAAAGCTTTGCTTTAGTTTTAAATGCCTCTTTAAGCACAGACAATGCTCCAACAGGCTTGCTGAAACTAAATGAAGCTTATAAAGCTTTGAACGCTATTGTAACATGGTGGGTCCCGCAGGAGACTGCAAAATCCTGCTGTGTGCAAGGATCCACCATGCTTTCAAGTGGATGCAGTGTATGTGCTAAAAAATGTAGGCAGAGCAGGGCAAGGAGAGGACAGAGCATGTCAGCATATTTTTTTAATTACCTAGCATTTGATTGATACTGCAATGGTAACATTGCTTTATAAAATAAAAATGTTTACTACCCTTTCTTTAGTACACAGAGGAGTTTGGTGTGTGGGTGTGTATATATATATATGTATACTTAAGATTCCAGAGCAACTCTTTTTTTTAATATATCTCATAACCATATTATTTTTCTTGTCAATCTTTCAGAAACTGCATCATTAAAATAATATTGTCCTACATTCATCAAGTCTTCTGTGTGATCATATAGATACTTGTTTTACCGTGCAGATTTTTTTCAATGAAAAATGCATAAGAAGGAAAAAAGTAGGCCAGGTAAGCACCTTATTTTTCTGTCTGTTTAATCACAGCCTAGAAAGTCAAAGCGAGCTGGCAAAAATTCTGCTTAGAAACAAGAGCTTGATGTTTGTTATCCGCGGTAATGAGTACGGTGTCATTAACAGCTTATTGGGGCAGTGCCGCTGCCTGTTCGCTTTCCCGTCCTCAAAGGGGCGATGGATGGGCTGCTGACCCAGATCGGGCGTGTAAGACGAGAGCGATTCCTCCCTGACAAGCCTCAACAGTGACAACCGGTCATTAATTGTAAAAATTCTGCCAGCGTGTGGTTTTAGAAAAAAATTGTACTTCTTTAATTACGTTGCCAGGGCAGGCTTTGTCCCAGCTCTTATCAGGCTGACTTAGTCCTTAGAAGAATTAGTCTCAGCCCAGCTCGCGCGGCACTCGGCGTCTTCGCGAAAAATCATTGCTAGGAATGGTGGGGGCGGGGGGGGTGGTGGTGGTGCAGTGCGGGACTGCACGACAGTAATTGTAACCAGGAGGAAGAGAGAAACTCTTGTTCTCGAAACGTTTTATTATTCTAATGATGCAGAGGGGCCCCGACAGAGATCGCAGCCCCACTCCGCCGGGAGTTACACAAACATTGAGATGCTCCCAGAACGCTGGCTGACTAAGTGAGGCATCGGGGCAAACGCCAGGGAGAAAAGGGAGGAGGGCTGCTTATCTTCAGTTGTCACACAGGGAACCGAGCACAGACATTTATGGCTGTGCCCTGCCAGGTCTTCTGTCGCTAATTTTTTTTTCCCCTCCCTGTGCATTCACCCATGAACTGATCTTTGGGGAACACAGTAGTCCTACGGCACAGGTTTGGTAGGACCTGGCTTGCCTTGGGTGGGGCTAAGCCCCTGGTGATCTGTGTAGTCACCCAGCGGTGGGTGTTTGGGGAAAAGCTGCCCCTTTGGAGAAGAATGAGCTGGCCGGGCAAGGGAATGACCCAACTGAAGGTGTTATCCCCTCTCAATCTCTCTGTGGGATTTGTAGCCTTATCAGGGGAGACTGGGCATTGCTGCTCTTGCTGATAAGGCTGGCTCTGAGTGTGTGGGGTGAGTGTGGGTATGTACAGCCGTGGGGCTGATAGATCGGAACTTGGCATGGGAGGGAGGCCACAGAGGAGGGTGAGGAGAGGCTCAGAGCTCCATTGGAGCCTGACACAGACCCCAGGATGGGCATATTTCAGCTCATGCCAACAGGACTTGTCACTGCTGATTTCCCAGCTGGGGATGGCAAGGTGAAAGTAGCGCGTCAGGGCAAGCAGAACACTTCCTTGGGGCTTTTAAAAAAACATATATCACCTTCAGTGCAGACCATCTCTCAAACTGCACTAGATGACTTATGTTGAACATTGACTGCATATGGTACAATCCACGTCTGCAAATGAACAACTGCATACTTCAACTAGAAAGGCTTCTACTGGGCTCTGTTCCCCCAGATACTAATTTTGCCTAGTGTTTCTCTGAAGTCTCACATCTTTTTTGAAAGGCAAGTAGCTATTCCCATGCTGCAACTAATGGGGATTTGTAATGGCATTTAGGGCTGGATTAATTTCTGTGCGCTTTACGATTTGCAGAAGTTTACAGCAGTATCTCCAGACTGCTGTAGGTAAAACTCAGTTCCTTTTCCTTGTAGTTCAAGGGCAAGGCAAACAATAAGAATAAATATTTCAGCAGCACATTCTACTACTGAAAAAAAAGTCAGAGATTTTAAAGTATGACAGCACAGGGATTTGTTTTGCATGAATAGTAAGTATGTGTACAGCCTCAAAAGATTCTCTTCTAGCTGGAAAACAACATTGTCAATAGGTCTGAGCTTTGGAAGAGCACTGGCATATTTGCAGGTATCTGGGTGTACTGCACAGTCCACACCATGTTCATAGGAGGGACCATGCCCTCCCGGTGCATTGTCTGATAAGTTCTTCATCCACATATTTTCATGGTTGTTTGCATTTCCAGGTTAAGTGGGGTGAATCTTTTGGCTGTTGATTAGTCAGTAATTTCTGAGGAACAGAAGATTACCATGGTAGACCACTGAAGAGGGCCAGCAGGGACATGCTAGCAGACTTTGTTTCCCACTGTGCACCAATCTCCTTCTCACCAGTACAGGTCTGCAGTAAGATGAGAGGAGAAAAGTTGCCCTAAATAAAATGGAGCTGCAGCAGCAAGAAGGCAGCAAATGTAGGTCGGATGCAGCTGGAAAGCTGTTGGTGGCAGTGCTGATGTGTGCATACCCAGACAGAAGGGATGTGGTGTTAGGGATGCCCAAGCTGCTTAAAGATGATGTGAACAGAGAGCCAGATCGCATGTCACATGCCAGATCACTGCAGGCAGTGCTGTGGGCAAGGTGTAGCAATGCGGCCCTGACACCCATTTTCATGATTACCTAGGAGGAAAAGCTTCACTTTTTGCTTCCCTCCTGCTCTGCCCATCCAGCATTGTCCTTCCCCTGTGCTCAGTGGTTGGTGACAGATCTCCAGGTTTACCTGGGGCTGGCTCAGTAGCATTTCCATGTATATAGCAGCAGGTACATTTCATTTCATCTCATCTCATCTCACCCATGAAGAACAGTCCCAGGCATATTTTGCTGGTAAAGAGGTGCATGGAGGCACAAGAGCAGGAATGTAATTAGGTTGCCTGCTCCCATCTGATGTCTCTTACACAACACGTATCTCCCCATCCGATCTCAACATCTGCATTGTGGCCCTGATTTCCTCCCAGTCCTGCCCATTGCATCTGAAAGCAGAGTGTTCAGCTGTGCTGTTTAGTTGGGTGGCTCTACCATGCCTGCAGAAAGCCTCATTCCTCCTGCTCCCCAGCCCTTTCCAAACCTGCAAACATGCCCCTTTCTCTACATGGGGATGGGGGAACCGTCTCCCAGGTGAGACTGGTCCCAGATTGGACTGCAGTTCAGACCACCTCTCTCGCCTAACATTTTTAAACTTGCTTAGCTAAACCAAGACTGTCTAGGAGAATTTCCCTCTAAACCCCTACCTATGACCAGCCAGACTGCCTGCTGCAGGCACTGAAAAGGCAGTTGATTTTTAGAATCAGACAGGCAAAAAATCATCACCTCGTGCTGACATTGCTTTTTAAAAACTTGGCAAGAAAAAGCTCATAAGTTAAAATAATGCTATAGTCTACAGCTCTAACTGGTATTCCAACTGGGACCAGTTGCAGTAGTGATGAGAACAGTTCCGTACTGAATGCACAGCATGTTCATGGTGCCATGCAGCCCCTGGCTGGGACTGTCATATCAAGTTTGTGCCATTATAGTCCTCTTTTTCTCTAAAGCAGCTATTCAAGCACCTGTCCAAGCATAGATGCATGTTTGCTGACAGAAAACATCCAGCCATTCCTATTTTGAAAGGCTGCTAGCTCCAGGGCACTCTGGGGCACAGGCAGAGGGGTGCCACAGTGTTCCTCTGCCCGTGTGTGGGAAAGCTCATGCAATGAGATTAAAGACACAGAGGGACAGGGTGGCAAACAATAGACCTAACTGTCAGAGAACAGGAAAAAGGGTGAAAGAGAAGAAAGCAAGAGGAGGATGTGAGCAGGAAACAAGGCTGCATCACTGTACACTGGCTTTTGCACATTAAAGGCCAAAGTCGTCTCCTTTAGCGAGGGGGTCAGCACTATGATTGTGGAGACCCATCTATGCCTCCAGTTAAACTTGGATGGCCTCTGGGCAGGAAAAACTTTTACAACCACAGAGCAGAGAGAGCTGACCCACTGCTGATGGGGACCAAGGTCCCTAATGGCCTCATGTGTCATCTCAGTCTGGGGCTGAAAATGGGTTTTGCCATTTGTTTGGCTTACTTTATAAGCCTCTGGTGACCAAGCCCCATGTTGCCAGTGTTTGTGTGAGTTACTATGTGTGATTGGTAAGGAGAGAACCAGACTCAATTTCTGAGTTGTGCAAACAATGTTAGCAGAGTATTTGCTTTCTTTTTCTCCTCAAGGTTTGCAGAACTAGTTTAACTACTGTTTTTTCCTGTAATTTAAGCATTTGAGGGTTTGGGGTTTTTTGAGCAAAAGGAGTAAGTGCTTTAAAATACAATTAGAGGGGTGTGTGAGAACCATGTTAAAACGGCATGACTCACATAGCTATCTCTGGGGTCTCCTACACTTCTGCTTTATAAACACCGTGTAATTCCCTGAGAGACCCAAGAGGCACCAGAACAGTTGCTGAAAACCAAACCAGATTTCAACAGCAGCAGTGATCCTCTGACGTCACTGCCAAGCAGAGAAATGAACCCTGTTGCTGTCAGAGCACTGGAAGAGACTGCCCAGGGTGGCTGCCCGAGGTGGAGCCTCCCTCCCTGGCGACATTAAAAACCCACCTGGAGGAACTCCTGTGTCATCTGCTCTAGGTGACCCTGCCTTAGGAGGAGGGTTGGACTAGGTGATCTCCGAAAGGCTCTTCCAACCCTAACAATTCTGTGTCATCTGCACTAGGGCCACCAGATCAAGGGGATTTTGGTTGTCTTTTTCTCCCTCCCTCCCCTCTTCCTAGCTGCGCTCTACCCACTTCCCTTCGCGCCGCATCCCGGTTTTCTCCCTTTTATTTTTTTCGTAATAATCCCAGGACAGCGCTGACCTCCGGCGCGGTGACACCCTGCACGGGCATTGAGGGCGGCCGAGCGAGAGGGAGGGGACCTCTCGGTCCGATTTGGCACCGCTTTTGCCCAACACCTCCCGCATCTCGGTCTTACTTCCCCGGGGGGGGCGGGGGTGGCTCGGGCCCGCCGGGAGCGCGGGGCGGAGGGACAGCGATGCAGTCCGGGCTGCGCTGATGCGGCCGCGGCACGTGCGCGGCGCTCCGCGGCAGGGGCGG
>VXAU01005997.1:903929-996488 GCA_013399695.1 Formicarius rufipectus
GGGGGTGGGGGCGGTGGTGCGGGCCGGGGCAACGGAGGGGTGTGCGGGCACGGTGGGCCCGACGGGCGGGGGCGGCCTCGCCTGCTGCTGTCACGGCGGAACCCCCTCCCCGCCGGCCCCCCGCGTCAGCGGCGTGGTTGTTCGGCTTCGTTTATTTTTCTGTTTTGTTTGTTGCATTGGGTTTTTTCCTTCCCTCTCTATTTTATTTTTTTTTTGATTTATAACGAGTGCATTTGTACTCGGTATGCACTGGATGTATCTATCATGAATATGCACATGTTTATATCTCAGGCCTGCTCAGGTGAAGCCATTTTCCCCCCCTCAAATGACACATCATTTATGGTGCCGTTCCTCTCGTCCTAGCACATTTTTTTTGTCTCGTTTAGCCGCTTTCCGTGGGCACTAACAAGATGTGATACATTCCGTGTTGGCAAGAGGAACCAATATAGTACAATGCCCGGCGGGGCTGGTGAGCGAGCAGGAACGCTGGAAGCGGGGTCTGGAGTTAATGGCATTTGAGGCAGTCATTTAACTCGCACTGACGGACTCTGCCATATGTTGAGCTGGGTCTTCTAGACTTCAAGGCACCAGGCTCGTAAACGGGAAGAAGCAGTCCTTAGGGACATCATCTTAGATGAGGGCAGAAGAGGGTAATTTATTTGTCTTAAGCCAATATATCATTCTCTGTTTAGTGCTCAGCCGTTCATACCCGTTAATGTAAGGAAAAATAGCAGAAGTGCAGTTTCTTTCCTCAGCTAGCTAACAATTGATACTGCTTACCAGGGCCCAGCGTTTTATTACTGTAGTGTTATGAAAGTTTACTGTTGTATGTCCAAATAATTTTATAAAATACATGTATTATGTTCTTCAGAATTTGCCTGGTGCACATATGGTAGTAGCTGTGCCCACAGATGCTTAAGGAATTCGACCTTTTGCTTTTGCATTCTTTACCTTCAGGACATTAAGATGCATTAGATGTAGAACCGTGTAATGTAGTCGATTATAGTGGTTTCTCATAGTGAAGCTGCAATTGAGTGATGATGACGTGATGTTTACTTCCTGAGGAGATTAGGTCCTCTTGGAAAACACTTTGTTCTTGAGCATCCTCATAAAAATAAGCTGTAGCTTGGCTGAAGGAAAACCAGACGTGAATGACCCGTGAACTCGGCGTGGTTGAGCATATGGTCTTTCAAAGTCCTTGCATCAGTGGAAGACAAAAGCCGAGACTGCCTGCTACTCCATCATTTCTGTAGATGCTACTTTAGGTGTGCGGGGAAAGAAAACAGGTCTTCTGATTTCAGTTGTGACAGAGTGAGAAGTAAAAATTGCAGTAGGCTTGTTGAAATAAAAGGTAGATGTTAAAAGCCAGATAAGCCTGTTCCTGAGTACTAGTGGTGCATTGGCTGTTTTGTGTAGTTTTCCCCTCTGAGCTTGAGGACCACAGTAGTATCTGACACATCAGTCGCTGCTCAAGCTGAAGCAGAAGGACCTGGGTTCCTCAAACAGGTTTTAAGACCAAAATTTGGTTACACCCTGATGTGTGATTTTTTTTTTTTTNGTTCCTGTGTGGGCTTGGGCTTTACCTAGCCCCTGTTAGTCTTTGGTCCTGTGGTTGCATTTGAAACCATCTTTTCCAGTTGTCATGGGGAGGAATAAAAGAGACTTCCCTTTGTCCCTGCAGATATGGTGAGGGACCCTTTCAACACTGCTTTTATGGAGTGGTAGCACTGGTCTGCAGTGGCTGGTCATGGGTCTTCCCTGAGTGCCTGAGGAATCGAGGGCTGCCTACCCAGCCACGATCCCCTGCAGTCTCTGTGAGGTCCTAAAGGCACATCATTACCCTTCTTGGTTACTGTTCCAGGTTAGTGAGGGACATCAGCAGAGAAACCACCATCAGCTCCCAAGATTTGGAAAATTGCATCATCTGTTAACAGCAAATTGCCCTTTCTTTTTCAGATGCTTAAACTTGCCAGAGGCTTATTACTTGTTGCTCTCCACATTCCACTAAAAAAATAGTGTGACCTACTGCTGCAAGGAGGTTGTCCATATCCTCTTCCTTGCAAGAATAGACTTTCTCAGTTACACCCTTGTTGAGGGTTGTTGCCCAGTGTTTGGTGTGTTACAGGAATGGTGATGTAATGGGTAAGAGGAAGAACTTCCTTGCTTTTGAATGGATAAAAAATGTTGTTTGGTAGGGATTATCCAAGGGTTGCTTCATTTATGTATTTGAAGAGAGGTCTCAGGGAAGACTTTGGAAATGGGAAGTGTTCAGGCCCCTTTATTTGGTTCTTCCTGTTTCCTTTTGGAAGGGGTTTGGCACAGGTGAGTGGGGATTTTGTCTGAAGAAGTGAAAAATCCAGGAAAGGAACCATGCATATTCCTCTCCCAAAGCACCTCCCTCCCACTGCTCTCAGCAGGAATATGGATTAGGTTGCCCTGTCTGCCAGCCCTTTTGCCTGTTTCTGGCTGGTTACCAATGCTGTCTGATGGATGTTTTTCTCTTTCTGTCATGGCTTTACACTATTATCTTATTTTCCATGCATCATCAGCTGCCTGCCTGTGACAGAGCAGTTTTGAGCATTCCTTGCTGCCTGCAGAATTTGAGGATGAAAGTTGGATGGATTGGTAACCCATTCAACCATCTGGTTGCCTGCACATGCTTTTGTTCCAAGAGCATGTAGTGAATAAAGACATCGTGTTAAGGGGTGAGGGAGGGGAAACAAAGCGTTTTGATATTTGTAGTTGCTTTCTAGGCCTTTCACAGCATCGCTTTGTCTACGTGAGCTGCATGAATTTGCATGCTGGAGCGCAGCCGCCCAGGGCCCCCGCGCCTCCACCCCGGTTGGTTGTTCTACCTTCTGTTTCCTCTTGCTTCCCTTTCATTGTTTGTGCATCTCGCGTGTCCCCTCCCAGCTTCCCTCTTACACGTTTCTGTGCCTTTTCTTTTTTTTCCTCCCTCATGCTTGTGATCTTTTGATTTTGACTTCCTCTGAAGCCTGCAGAACTGTTCGGGGATGGCTCACCTACTGTTTTGCTCCACAGCTGAGCCTGAAGGGTGCCCAGAGCATTGTGGTTGGTGAGGGTGTGCGTGGGCTTGTGCACCAGAGCTGAGGGGGAGCTGGCTTGTATCTAGCCTGCTGACAGTTTTCCACTGGTCTGCAGCTTCCTCCAGCATTTCAGTGTTTCTTCCTGGGTTCCCTTTTTAGCTCTGAGACCAGCTGGTTTTCCCAGTCGGATGTGGTGCCTGTATTCGCTTGTGCCCAGTTCTTTATTGTTGAAGGTAGTGTGAAGTATGAGGCAACCACAGAGCACCTGCTCACCTTGCTCTCTTCCTCCTTGCCCTTAACCTCCTTTTTGTAGCAAACATCCCTGGGATTGACGACTGGATTTTTTTTATTTTTTTTTTTATTTTTTTTAAAGTTTCTTTTCCCATCATTTGTCCTCAGTGTGGAAAAATGTAAAGTCCTGGCTGCTCTGATAGTTAGGAGATGCATGGAAAACCAGTGGGATTTTAACATGGAAAATCTCAAGTGCAAGAGGCTTGATTAGAGCAGTTGTGGTTTTTAATTCAGACTCATTATTTTGTGGTTTCACATGTGTGTTTGCAACTGTTTAATACTTACTAACTAAAATGTCTGGGGGAACAGCTCCTTCATATAGGATGTGACACCCAAGCCCTTCACCGTTAAAAGTTGAAAAAGCTCTAGCTATGAAGGGCCAGGTTGTAGCACTTCAGTGCAAGGCTTAAAGGCAGTTATATTTTATTTTTGCTGAAAACGGGTGGAAAGAGAACAAAGAAAATCACAGTACTGGTATCGGACCTGATATCTTCATGAGTATGAAAAGAGAAGCACAAATGCCATTTGTTGTTCATGGTGGACACCACTTGAAAGAGGTATGGGAGAGTCATAGTGGCATGTTTCTGTCAGGAACCATGTAAGTGGTTACTGTGAGCATCTGAAGGCAAAGGCAGCCAGGTTGGGTACCTGCAGAGCAGGGCATTCAGCACTTTCAACCCCTTCAGTTTTGAGGGAGGAAGTACTTTAAAATGAGGTAATGAAGGTTAAGTTGTAGTTCTTGTTTGATTGAAAATGACAGTAAGTCATCAAAGGCAACATATATTTTGGTGTCAATGCCATATCTGTCTGATGTGATGGATTTTCTGTTGTTCCTGTGGGTTGCTTGTAGGAGATGAGAGAGATGTT
Organism: Formicarius rufipectus; assembly: GCA_013399695.1. Classification (NCBI taxonomy): domain Eukaryota; kingdom Metazoa; phylum Chordata; class Aves; order Passeriformes; family Formicariidae; genus Formicarius; species Formicarius rufipectus. The sequence continues at coordinate 908,135 of VXAU01005997.1, forward strand.
TTATAGAGGAACACCTTGTGAACCTTTCAGTTTGCTTGCAGATACTAAGAATTTACAATGACCGATTGTTTCAGTTTACTGTGACAGTGTTTCAGGTGCTTGAATTTTGGAGAAAGTTACTGCAGTATCTGTCATAGTTGTTACAGACGCTAGGCCAATAGAGAGCTGCTGGCTGGGTTTTCACTTTCAAAATTCTGCTTTGTTCTGAAATTTCTTTTTCCCAAGTGGTAGTGCCTTGTCTTCAGTTCCTATTCTTCAGTACAGCTCAGAACCTAGTAAAGTTGATTGTTGTACTTGTTTCGAAAGCTGCTGAGGACCTTGATCTTACATACGCATCTGAGATAGGCGGCACTGCAGTATGTCATTAACAGAGGCGCATCCCCTCAGCTATGCACAAATTAAATGTACCGAGTCACCTACTTCAAAGCAGGGTTTGTCTGAAGGCACACAATTTGAGTGAAGGCCTGAGACAGACTCGGGGTGGGAATTGTGTTCCTCTTTGGGCTGTTAGAAGGCTCCTCCAGATTCCCAGCTGAGCTTCTGGATGGTGCTGATAGGACTTGGTGCTCGTTTGCCATGCAGATTATGCAGAAACTGTCAGCCCAGGCACTTGTGAGACATGAGAGGCGCTTTCAGGGGCTTTCTAGCACAAGATAAGCACCTGCCCATATTCAGGATGAGGTTTGGAGGAAGAGAATTTTTTTCCTGTTACAGATAGACTGCTGGGACCTGCATTTCAGCTTCAGGAGACGTTTGCTTCCTCCCATCCCCCTGTAGTTCAAGAAAGCTCTTGTTTTTTCTTCCATAAATCCTCAGTGTAAGCATACATGTGGCACATAGAAGAGTAAAGACAGGAGGAAGCTTGATATGGGTATGCTCAGAGTCGAGGACGATTTAAAAATATTTTTTCCTTTCACAGTTGAGATTTTGTGCTGCGTCTGCACTGTAGATTGGGAAGATTTGCCTCACTGATGTTGGGGAAAAAGGTGAGGAGGGGAAACGGTAAGGTGGCCAGTGTTAAGGGTGAGCACTCTATAATGACACAGACCCAAGTTTCTGATGCCTGGCAGGTTCTAAGGCATTTGAAGGAGAAGTTAAGCCATTTAAAATGAGGATAGCTTGCCACCCTGCTGTGGCAGGGAAGCTGTTTCTGGAAGAGGTGGATGAGAAGTCCTCTAGTTCTCCTTGGTGTTGTCCTGACCTAGAAGTGCAAAAGGATCTTGAGAAGCTGGAAAACATGCTGGGTTTGTATTGTGCCCTACTGATAGAGTCTTTAACAGCAAGGCTTAGCAAGGTCTTTAGAGGAGATGGCCAAGTTTTCATGAGGGTGAGGTGATAAGACCTCTGGGTAGGTCTGTGCTGAAGAGCTTTGTGATGTGCTACAGATCCTCTGAGCAATTAACATGGTGTCTCCAGCCTCTGGGCAGGCATTCAGAGAGATTGTCAAGTCTTCAAATTAGCTTGTACTTCCTTGTCAGTCTTGTTCCAGATTTGCTTATATTGTAGTGGAGGCTGTGCTGCTTCTCTTCTATGAGCTGCATGTGACAAAGAATGGAAGTTCAGATGCATCTGTTACTTTTGGCAAGATCTATATTAATGTTAGGCATAATGTCATTATTTTAGCAACAGTAATGTTAATTATTAATAATAGTATTAACCATATTTACTGCCTTAGTGTGGTTGTCATTTTTCCCCCTTCATGAGGCTCAGGTCTCTAGAAATCCTGCTGTCTGTCCTGTTCCATAGCCAGGTAGGGCCACCTGATCAGCTTTCTGAAGCCTATAGAACGGTGCTTACTGCTCGCAGGTGATTGATTTATTTATTTATTTTCCCCAATATGCAGTGCAAATAGGAGCTAGAGTCAAAGCAGTCGCTTGGGGCCTGTTCCGTGTTACGCTATTGTAGGAAACATGTGGGAGGGATGGTGGAAAGTACACTCTTAATTTTAAAAGGTTGGGGTTTTTTTTCCCCCAGCCTTTTCATTGCTAAGGTCTATAGCTTATATCTTGTTGGAACCATCCCTTGTAGAGGCAGTAAATGGGAAAACTCAGCAGCTGTTCCTGGCAGGATGGCTGTGACCTCTTCCTGAAAAATGTTAATCTCCCTTAAAGCTGTCCCTGGTTTCAACGGTGGGAGTTGAGTGGCTGTAACACATTTCATTTTGAGTTGTATCTAAAGCTTTCCTGGAGATCTTGGCCAGTTCAGAGCAGCTACCTCCTTGTTTTAAATGGATTTCCTGTAGGGAGCTCATTGAACCAACACTTGAGTTCATTTCTGTAGACAGCTTAAAGTGGTTCATGGTGAACTGCAAGCTGGCACAGTTCAGCTGTGTGTCTTGAAAATTACCTGAGTCCAGCAACTGAGCTAAGATGATGTGTTCAAAGCTTTTCCTCTCTCTTCACTTTCTGTACCTGCTACTTATCAGTTGCTGCTAATCAGTGTTAAGATCTGGTTTTAGGACCTCCCTGTACCTCTTGGAATGTGGTACTTTGCCTTTGCTTTTGACATTAACAGGTGATCTGCATTTCAAGGCACTATGCATCCTATTTCCTCAGGTACTGGCTAATGAAATTTACTGATAATTTGAAAGTGGAGGAACTAGGCTTCCTGTAGCTTGAGGACAGTTGTTGGTTTTACAATGAAATTGGATGTGTGAACAGATTTTGTATAGATGCATTTGCATAAATGGAAAATGAGTCTGTTCACTCAGCATTAGGGAAAAAACAGCAAAGTAGCCTTGTTAAGGAGCCATTTATCTTGTCAAAATGAGCTGAAACTTCAAATGGCATGTCCAGCAACCACCTTATTTGAATCATAAAGGAATTGCTGTAGGAATTTTAGATTTCTGAATTTGTTTTGCAAACAAGTGATATGAGAATTCATCTCTGAAGGAGTTAAAAGTGGTACATATAGCCAATGTAGCATGTCACAGTTCTCAGATTCTTACAAAGCATTTTCTCTGTTTGTCAGGCTGATTCGGAGGAGGATGTGGAAGAGCATCCGCAAGAGCAAAGGTAAGCGAAACTCAAGTGAAAACCAGAATATTGAAGCTCATTTTTGTTTTTTGCTCTCGGAAATATCAAAGTGTAATTGAGCAGATTACTAAAAATTACTTTTTCCTCCTGCATGTTAAATTTTGTTGTTTTGGTTTGGTTTCATTTGGAGTTTTGTTCTTTTTTTTTCACTCGTGGCCTATGGTTTTCTCTGCTTAATGTTAATCTAAATTTATTAGCAAAACTAAAAAATAGTGCTCAGTGTGTGCAAGACTGAAATACCCTTTTGCATCTCTTTCTCGTAATTCTGTCTCTAAGATGAATGTGCTTCTCATTGCTTTCACTGAAAAAAATGTGTTTATTATTTCTGCTTTATTGTATATTTTGTAATGGATTTCTTTAAAGCAGGGGGCAGTTTTCCATTACAAAATTTGCAAATGTAAATAATCTTGGAGTGTTAATTTGTACACAGGCAAGGAAGGTGGTAAAGGAGACCTAAAACCAAGGGTTTATTAATACGTTGCTGTGGAACAATAAATATCCTGCCTTATGTCTTGAAATAAACCTCTGAAGAACTGTAGCCTCAACTCTGCTCTTTCTGTTAATGTCAGGCCTTCTCTGTTTTGAAGGGTTGGATAAATAGCATCACAGACTATTTTTTAAATACATGTTTTGTTTCCTCCAAGCGTCCAGGTTAAAATGCTTGGAGATCTACCAGTGAAACACTTCCTTCCTTTGGCATGTGTTAATGTGGGTACAGCTTTCAGTGCCATGCCAGCCAGAAAGATCACAAGACTTAAAATAAACACTGTGTAACAGCACCATTCTCTGATGGCGGCAGTTAGCCAGAAATGCTTTTCTCATTTATCTCCAGTCTTTGCCTGTAGCATTGGTTTGAGAGCACATAGATCTGATGAAACACAAGCCTTGCTGGGACCTGGCAAAGGAGTAAGCCTGGGGGGCAGAGCTGAAGGTTTTGATGGGTCTGTCCTACATTGCAACGCTTCTTCGCATAGATTTTCGCCTTTCTGCCCCATTGGGTGACTTCTCATCTGAACCCAACATCGCATTCAGGCTCATGTGCCTCATCTCCGTGGGAATTACAGAGATGGTATAGAAACAGGATGTGAGAATTACTGTGGCTTCTGACAGCTGGTGCTGATTACTTGTGCTTGTCTGTGTCCCCCAGTTCCTACCTGCACAGGGCTTTGCTTTTTCCACCTCCTCTTGTGAAAAGAGGGTTATTGAAAGCTGGCATTTCCCTGCACAAGTACAGAATTGTTTTGTGTGGTTTTTTTTGTTTTTTTTTCAGCTGGGAACTGCTATGGTTTTGATGTAAAAGTTTCACTCCATGCCTTTTTTATCACCTGCGTTTGTTCTTTATTAAGAGGTAGTCAGAACGCAGCAGTCTCTAATGCTGTGCTAAGGTGATTTCTGAGATTTTCTGTAGTAGGCAGAGAGATGTAATGCAGATGAAAAAAAAATTCTCTACTTACCTGTTTTCTCTGGAGGTGGAAGGAGTAACTGGACTATTGTGGCAGTAATAAAAATATTATTGAAAGATAATTGGTCTTAAGACTCAGGAAAAAGTGATTTGAGTTTCGTTTTTTTTTTTTTTTTAGTCAGGTGCTTGAGGATTTTTCAAGTAATTACTCATTTTCAAAAATGAACTTGATTTTGAAAGTAAAGTTTATAAGGTTCATTTGTAAAGAAGGAAACATCCTTCTATTATCATAGTGAAATGCTTCAGGAAACTTGCCTAAACAGACATTGGCTTGTATGCATCTTTTAAACTGTTTTGGTTTGCTGCTGTATGTAAACACTGACCTGTGTGTGCTCTGTATATCGAAGGAGTATTACAGTGTAGACCTTAAGACCCAGCAAAGGTACATTAGAAGAACTAGAATTTATTAGTTTATATCCAGATTAACTTTCATTCCCTTGGCTTATATTACTGTATGGTGAAATCATGGGGATTTCCTTTTCCTGTAGCAGCAAAACCTGAAGCTTGCAGCATCTTCATCTCATTGTCTGAGCATGCCCTGGGGAAATCAGCTAAAGCTACTGTAATTTGATGTGAAGTCCCTAGAAGCAAAGCACCTTAAAGTAAGGTTATGAGCAGAAATTAAAGGAGATAAAGAAATCAGAAGTTTTCCCAGAGCTGAAGCAAGTATGAGAGTTCATAATCTTGGGGCATAAAGGTGAAAATCTCTTCCCAAAAGATTGTTTTCTTCAGTTTTTAATTCTAGGTTAGCGGGCTCTCCTTGGAGCTCTTGGAAGCTTGCTAACCTACTTTAAGAAAAAAANAAAAACCCAGTAAAGTATTAGCAATCTTTTAACTGACTTCCTGTGCATGTGCATGACAGTATCTTCCTTTTGGGGTGGGCATGTTGGTTTGGTCTTGTTCTTGTGGCAAGTGCATAGCGGAGGAGATGGATGTTGTCTCATCATTTCTACCTTAGGTTTAGTTTTAACAAATAGAGAAATCTGCATGGAGGTAAAAGACGTCAAAATAACAGCTTTCGTGAAGAGTTACTTGAGAGATAAATGAAAAATGGTTTGGAGGTCCATGGGTTTGCAGTAGCCCTGATTGAGAAAAAGATCATTATTAATTCCTTGATTCCTGGCCTACAATTGCACCCTTTCTGATTGCTTGGATGCAATTACTTGTTGCTTTCTTCTGTTTTGTGTCTCTCTGGGTCAGACTCAAAGTAAGAAATGTGGCAGAGCAGATACTTGAGTTGCTGGGTGTACTGCTTCAGTCCTCAGACTTTGACAGAATTAAAATCACACATTTATTTGGACCAACCTCTTAAAAAGTTTCAAGTTTCCTAAAAATCTTTTTGTTACATTTGGAAGTCATCAGTAAAAAGATGCCTTCCAGAACAGCTTTGTCAATGACAGGTATTGTCAAGAAAGGGTTTTGTTGTTGTGCTTGAAATTTTGTTGTTTCCACCTCACCCCTTCATCTGGTGACTTTGCTTGACACAACTGGCAGTAGCAAATTTTGAAGATTTAAGTCCTTGCCAAATCAGCATAACGAGTGAGATGCAGAAGTCTGGCACAAATAAAGGGACAGTATTGTTATGTTATGGGCACAAATGATGCTATCAAAATGTTTAGCTTTCTGCTCCAAGGAAGTAGTCATTGGACTACAAAAAAATAATTTCACATGTATGACATTGTTAATACTTGAGTTTTGAGTACTTCAGAAGAAAGGCCTTTGAAGATCCAGTTTCCCAGCTGACACATTAAACAGCATTTGCACCAGAATAAACTACTGTGCTCACCATGTGGAGCATGTGTTCTTAGTATGTGATGTGCACTAATTGCCTATGAGAAAGGAAAGCCATAGAATACTATGGTTATGGTTTGTAATTAGCCAGTAAGAGGACTTTTCCCAGCCTTTGCCTGTGACAGGGCATATTTTGCTTTGAGTAGATAGGTATCAACTGCTAGGAAAATTGAGTGTGATGCAGTTATCTCAGTTAAGCATTTCTGTTGAACCTTTGCTTTTGATCACCAGAGAATGTTTGACCCTGTGGACTGCAGCTGCTTGGGGCAGTAGGTGGTATTGGCTCCCAGTGGGTTCCTGTTGGAGTGTCAGTGCAGTCTAAGAGTGACAGCTGATGCCTGGCGCTTTGACCTCTCCTGATTGTCTGCTGGAATTGCTCCTAATCTTGTCTTTTGCTGTGTCTGTGAAACAGTGCCCAAGATGTGGAAGAGAAATTGAAGGTAAAGGTAGCAAGGGTACCTCTCAGGTAGCTTACTAGTTACCTGAGAGACAGCAAAACAGTTAAGGAGCACAGACTGTAATATTGCTAGAGGGTTTAGTGGATACTTAAGAGATGTGGTTATAATGTTTGCTTCAGGAGAAATCCAGAGTGGCAGGGAGAGAATGAGCCTGCTTTGTGTTGTGAGGTTGTACGTTTGAATTTCTCCCTGGCCACAGTTTCATCTCTAGTCAAGAGGCACAAATGAGGTCTGGCACTGTACATGGACTTTTAAGACACTTAAGATATGACTCATCCTTCCAAAGAACCTGTGGTCTAGTGCCATAATTTTTTACACTCCCATTCTTGGAAGGTAATGGCATGGGACTGGTGGTATGCCTGTATACCAGATAACTAACTTGGGTGGTGACTAAGCCAGGAAAAGAAAGATTGAAAAACAGCTTAGGATCAACCAGATTTTCATTTTCCTTCTGCTTTTTCTTGCCGAGAAGAATAAAGATTGATTTTGTTCAAGAAGAAATTCCTGAATGTTAAAAAAGAATTGGTTTCTGTTGTGTTTATTTTTTAAACATCTATTAAAGTCAAACTGAGTATTCATTGAGAAAGTGTTTCAAAATGAAAAGCTGTGAAAAGTAGTTTTGAGAGTGTCAGTGCTTAAATTGTCTGAAAGGAACCATCTTAAAGCAGTATTTTCAACCTAAGGTTGTATGGAGTACCACTGACCATTTAGACTGTCATTAAACTTACCCCTGAAAGTATTTGAAAAATTACAAGGACTTTTCCTAGGATATATGCTCAGTCCCCAATGTAATAGCAAAAACTGCTTTTATTAAGTTTTGAATAGGGTTTTAATTTTTTTTTATTATTTTGCAAAAGAAGCGGAAATCCATGCGTGTATTGAAAAAGAAAACAAACTGCATTTCTTGGGGGAAAAGCTTTTTAGTCCTCATTAATATACTTGCATAAGGTAACAATTTCTACAATATCCACAGAATGTGTTTTTAGTGGTTTGCATCAAAAGCTTCTTCAAGATTGTTTTTAACTGATAAATCATGGCTGTTGTGTCTCAGTTACAATTTCACTGGATCACCAAAGGACTGCTAATTCTAGTTTTTACTGGATGCTTCAAGAAATTAGGTTTACATAGTCCTTAAAAGTAGAGGAGTGGAAATGAGATGCACCTACCTACCTGTTACACTTGGATGAAAATCCCTAAGGAAACACCTGTATGGAACACAGAGGATAATGGGAAACTGAACTGAAAGAAACTTAATGAAAAGGAACTGCAGGGAGGTCAACAAAGTTGGAGGTTCACTTGTAGATGAAGAAAGGTTGTTCTGGGAGGAGCCATTAGTGTTGCTCTTCCTCTCCTTAAACTTCTGCCAGGCACAGCCAGGGTGCCAGGCTGAACTCCTGCTGCTTTAATTGTTTATCTCTGTTTTATGTGTGCCAGTTGATTCACTGATGAACTTTGCCTTTCTGAACTTTGTATTAAATGCTGTTAGGGACAGCTGTGCCCTTGTGTGCATTACTTCTTCCAAAATACTGGTCCTTTCACAGATTTTGTTACTTGGCTGCTGGCACATTGCATGGCAATGCTGTGTGCTAACTAACAAATGGTTCAACTATTGTTTATTTATTTATTGCTAAATTGCTTTCAGACATTTCATAAAGGAGAGCAGTGGCCCAGGCCAGCTGTACTGTTTTTCACACCAAACTGAGGAGCTGATGCTGTGGGTCTCTGTGATTTGGAGTTAATGGTGAATGAGATAGTCCTGCAGTGTTTTGCAGAGAGCTTCTTCGAACTTCTATCCTCAGCATAGGCACTATTTGACCTTGACTGAAATACTTTAAAGGTGATGTGTGGCCGTATTTAATTACTGTTGGATTTGCTGTTGCAATCCCACTCATGAAAATCTTGTCTGTATTGGACAAACCCTGCTGGAATGTGAATTTCCTTCACAGTTGTGAGCCCTCTGGGGCTGGAGTATGCTTATGGTTGGGCCAGGGACTCTTCGACCTTTATGTTGGCTCATATGCTGCCTAAAATGGACTTTCTTATCTATGGATGAAAATTTGACTTTGAGAAATTAAGACAGTCTTGGTGTGGTAGTTGCAGATTAGCATTTTTGCTTTCATATGGCTCATGGTGCCTTGAAAAGCAATACAGGCTTCTATGGAAACACCAGTTTCTATACTGGTAAAAATATCAGTCAGTGGCCATCTCCTGAGAGCTGGGGCTATGAGGTCGTTGTTTGCACAGGGATTAGTGTATGTGAAGAAATTGTGTTTGTAAATATGTGTTCCAGGAGGAAACTTTCTCACATGTTTTAAATGTACAAGTAAACTCTGCTTCACATTTTGGTGTCCTATATATTTCTTTTTTTCTGTTAATAATTACTGCATTTTCTGTTCTCTTTATCTTCTGCAGATCCCTGCCATCACTGCTTTTTTTGTTGGTTTCTGCCTGGGCTGTGCCTGGAATCATTGTAGTTTCTGTACTGCAAAAGGAAGAAGGTCTCTTTCCCTCTCTGTTGTTCGGTGCTGTCCTCTGCCTTGTGCAGCCCTACCAGTTCTCTGGATTAGAAGCACTTCTTTCTTCCTTTTCTTTTTCACATTAACATTTACCAGTGGTTGTTCTCTTATTAATTTTGTCTTTGCTTTCTGTGGCAGCATCTGCTGAAAATGTGTACGAGATTTTCCCGTGGTATCTACATCCTGCTGTGAGGAATGGATGCTGGACTAGACACCAGAGCCCTCTGTCACCTGCAGGATGTCATTTCTGATCTGCTTGTCCCATATTGCTCTCAGGGAGGCCCACCCATGTCAGTGTGGCACTGGTCCAGACCTTGTAGCATCTTTGTGATCTTTCCTCAGTCCTTCAGTCCCCTCTCTTCTTGGCCTTGCCTTTTGGCCTGCTTTTTTGGGCTGGGTGGTTGCATATGGTGGTATTTGTGTCAGGGCTGACTCTGCTCCTTTATCTACTGTAGTGCAGGAGTAGCCCTGCTAAGTATGCTGCTCTGCTCACTGGTGATGAGACAGAAGAGCAGTTTAGTCCTCAAAAGTGTGGGGCTGAGAGGGAGAGCATCTTACATATAGGAGTAAGGAGTTAGGAGTAATGCCTTCATCAGTGGCTCTTTGGTGCAGGGAGGGTGAGGCATTTACATTGGTGTGATGGACAGCCTCAGAGGCAGTTGGTGGTTTTTGGGTGGATAGTATGGCAAATCACACAGCCTGCTGCTGTGTGGAAAGTTGAAAGCCAGTGCACACACACACATCATCTGTTGTGTCTGAGTGTTTTTTTTTTTTTTGTTTTTTTTTTTTTTGGTGGCTCTTGGTATACCAGCTCCTCTTAGCCTGTACTTTGGGATGGTCCATCCTGAATGCATGGCCCTGAAGGTCAGCACAGTCCTGATGTGAGCAGGTAGGACAAGGGCATATGGTGTCTTCCCTAGTCTGTGTTTCTTTCAGTCCTGGCTGCAGAGCTGTGCAAGAGCAGAGATAGATCTTGTGGCACAGCCTGTTGGTGTAGTTATTCAACAAACACATGTAGTTTTCTCTTAATGCAGTCACATGCTGGGAGGGCTGTGTAAGTCTGCTCTGGAATATGGCATTTTTCTTGTTAAACATAACCTGCATTGTTTTGAAAAAAAGATGTTGAGACACATTTTGTGTATTTGGAGAAGGAGGGGAAAGAAAGAAAAGCAAAAGTAAACAGCTGCAGAGGCATGCTTGTGTATGTTTATTTGTGAACTTAGTGTCCCCTTAACCTGTACTTGCTGCTTCTGTAATGCAAGTAGATCAGAATAGGAACTTTCTTCTTCTACTTCTGCATTTTAATATACTAATAATGGATTTCAGGTGTCTATTAATCTTCTGATTTGTGGACAGTGGGCCGCAAAAGATTTAGCTTTATGTCTATACATTTATTATTAAGAAATTATTTTTGGCTCCATAATAGCTGTTTTTTAGTTGCCCCTAAGAGAACCTAATTTGCGCTAATTGTAATTTTACTGTTGTTCAGTTAAATGGTAGACACCTGGAGTCATAGACCAGTGTCAACAGTCTGAAAATTGACATACTGTAAGAATTTAGCTTCACAGTTTTTCTACTGTTGCACATTGTCGAATTTTAACAAAATAAAGGCCAAAACAAGTTTTCTCCCTTCTAGGAACTTCGGTAGAGTCCACTTAAGAATGATAGCCCCCAGTGCTCTGGCTTGATTACAGTAAGCAGAGATAAAGTTATCTGAAAGCTGTCTAATGCAGTGTAATAAAAAGTGTTAAGCAGTGCTGCTACCTGCCACTCATCCTTCTAGAGTCTCAAAAGTGCCACAAACATAGCTTTTAATGCCTCTTGTATTTTTATTTGACTACGAAATGTGTACTGGGAGAGCTGTGCTCATGCCCTGTCAGTGGCTATGAGTGCATGACTTGTGGGCAAGTAGGTGAAGGAGCCTTTTCAGTAGTTTTGGTGTTTACCATAAGTGAAAACATGGACAGGAAAACAAAGCAAGTAGCTCATCAATACCACTTGGAGTTCAATATCAGTTATAAATTCAAGCCTGAGTTTTAAAATAATCTTAGCTATCTTAAATGCCATTCTTTATACACTCTCTTCAGTAGCTGCTTTGGGAAGAGAATTTTTCTTTTTGGTGGTTATTGCAAAATGACCAACTTGCCTCTTCATCAGGACAGAATGGTCCTGTGCATTTCAGAAAGGGGAACAGTATGTATCTATTACACTTGCACTTGATGGCAGTGTGTATTAACTCTTTTGCAGTGTTCTGAGTTCTCACTGCAAATATTTGCTTTGTATTCGTAAAAGTATTTCCTCTCATCAAATAAGCTAATCACCTGAGAGAAACACATGATCAGTATAAATAATTTAGGTGTCTGCTTGTCCTTTCAGGCATCCACCATTCTGTGTTATGTCCAGACTGCCAACTGAGATAAGATAGAGGGCAAAGCTGGCAGTGTTGATGGTCTCCTTATCTTCCTTTCCACCTCTTGGCCCCTAAATGGTGTACAAATAAAATTGAGGGGTTTTCTTTGGTGGCTTTNGAGTAATGCAGGATATTTTGCGCGTGTGTACAAAACAGACCTTGCTTTCAGTAGGACGGTTGGACTTTATATTAATTTTAAACATGGAAATTTCTCAATCAAAAATAATGACTATAAAGAAGCTTTTTTGCTCAGAATTATGAGGAAGAGCAAGGGAAAAATGTTCTCCAAGAGGAGGCTGAGAAGTAGCCTTCAGTTCTTTTTGCTGAAGTTCTCACATTCTGCACATTCTGATGAGATGCTACTTTAGGTGATGTCTGCTTCAACATACTGCTGCAGTGTTCAGTGAGCTGCAGTTAATGGTTTACCATCTCACCCACCTGCATACCAGAACATTCTTGATGGCAAAATCAAGAAATTTGAACTGCAGAATAATGCTTTTAGTTACTCTCTGGTAAAAACCTACTTCTACTTAAAAGCTTTGTGAATACACATGGAGCAACTGTAAGGACTCGGTAGCAAAAATGAGGAAGTTGGGAAGGTGCATATTATTCAGTGCTGTTGAAAGCATTGTGGGTGTTGATTCTAGTTTATGATTTTGTGTCTCAGGATTTGGATTTTATGAGATGGAAGAACCTCTGTTAAAATGTTTGCTTGCAACAGCATTCTCTGTAAGGAGGCATGAGAAATGCAGAAAACAACTCTTTATTTAAGCCTGAAGTTGTTCTTTCTGCTGATGTGATGGTACTGAGTACAGTAATGTAGCGGAGCTTGCATTATGAAAGAACTGTTCCTTTGCAGTACTAAGATTTGGTCTTTGGAGACACTTGTATATCAGTAGGATAATAATTTGACATGCATCAAAATTCTTGGAAAGACTTTCAGAAATCAGAATTTTACACATATATATGGGAAGAAAAAAGTGACGATAAGCCAAAATTGTTCAGACATAGGTATCTGCTGACTCTTTTGCATATATAAATCATATATTAACTTTTCTATTTTTTAAGTTGTAATTTCTAATTCTAATATATCTCCCTAGGTCCTGCTTATTTTCCTTGAGAGATTAAAGCATAATTCTGTTGTTACAGATCTCTCCACCTTTAAAAAAAAAAGAGTTGACTTTTAATTAAATAGGCAATCTCAGCTTTATGAAGTAGATAGAGGTAAACAACCAGGTTTTAATCTGTTTATCTTGGTTTCTGTTACTATCTGCTGTGTTGGTAGCATATTTATATTTATCTTCTGAGGGCAATTTTACGGCTTTTTTCATCATGTGAGTGCTCATTCCTGATCTAATGAAAAGTTTCTAATCTCTTGTTTTACTGTTCTTTGTTGCACTTTGTGACCCCTAAATGCTGCCATGTTCTTACAGCCCTGTTTTCCCTACTCAGTTACTGGAGGGCTTCTCCTAGTCACTTATATGTGCTTGAAAAGCTTTTCTAGGTCCCAGGAGAAGATCCAGAAGGGAATTGTCATACAGACTCTCAGACTTAAAGCTCTGTGACCTGTCTTAGAGTCACTGCAAGAGCAGCTGTTGTCTCCTGCACATTTCTTTCAGAGCTGACAGTGACTGGCAAGCAGTGAATCCAAGTACTAATACTTAACATCTCTTTACGTTTGTTGGTGTGCTGAGGTCTGACCTTTCCTGTGAAGCTGCTTCAATTATTTCTGAGGTTTCTGGTTATTAAAATCAAATTGAAAAGGCCACCTGGCATCCTGCTCCCTGCTAGTACTCTTTTCAAGGTGAACACTTCCAAAGAGTTCTGCATGGGCAGCACATGCGTTTGGTGACATTAGGCAACTCTTTGCCATCCTTCACCTGTAGGTGTTTATTTCTGATCAGTGAAAACAGAAGCAGGTTCAGCAGCCATGTAACAGACCAAAATATGGCCATATGAATAAATACACGTGTATGCGCTTTAATGCCATCTCCTGACATTTGTTGGAGCAGTGTGTTGTGCTGCCATTGAGAATACATTTGGAACAAAGAGGGACTTGGGGGACTTCTTTCACTCTGAGCCAGCAGTCTCAGTATGGCACGTTTAGCACTGGAGAGAAAAAAAGCAGATGCATGTTTATTTTTGTATTATTTGTGAGGAGGATCCTTTGTATGGTTTCCAAGGTCTTGACATTCCTGCATGTTGTACTGCCTTTTAATTCCATGGCTGTAGTGCACTTGGATGAGAGGTGCAGTTTCCACAAGCAATTGAAAACACAGGTGCACTGTATTTTTTAGGTTCTCAGACTTCCTCACTGCCTGTGTCAGAGTGCCAAAGTGCATGGCGTTCTCAAGGCTTCCCTGGGTGAGACTGTGTAAAAGCTGTCAATTACTCCTCCGTTACAGGCTGGCTGTTTCATGAGCAGGTGTTGTCTGTGGGGACGTTTCCCTCGTTCAAAACCCATCATCTTCACATGTGCTGTACTTTTAGCTGCTCTCATTGCACAACAGAGCTGAATCCTCAGAGAGTTGTAGGATAAAAGCAAAAGTAATTGAATTCTACTGGATTATTTGACAATGCAGTAGTTTTGTTTTCTTAGAGAATAAATTGCAACGGTTGTTTAATAAAGTTGGTTACATGTGGTAAAAATTAAAAGCTGTAATTTTAAAGTAACTACACTTGCTTGAAAGGAGGTGAACGTAGAGGGTATGGTAGTGGTCATATTGCACCAGTCATGATAAAAAGTATGTTTCAAAGCAACAGAAGAGCTGTAACTGCAACAACCAGGTACTGGGGCCTGGATCTGGCCCATGATGACAGGCAGGATCCATTCCCACCGTTAGTATCTGCTCTCTTCTGTATGGAAGCTCCTTCTCCGTGCACCTGGGTGGTGGTGGAGGAGCAATTTCAGGACAGCACTTTAGATGGTGGAAGGAAGATTGGTCACCTTCAGCTCTTGTGGAGTGAGAAAGATTTCACCAGAGGATGATCAAGGATTTTTATTTAGTTGCCTTCCTGAGCAGCCTGTTTTTCCTAGTCCTTCAGAGGGAAGGGGGAATGACAGGTTTCTAATTTCAGAGCCCAGGATGAGGAAGTGCCCATGTCCTCCCAAGCTCTCCTGCCTTTGCTGCTTCCTATGGTGTGTACAGCTTCCCCTTGATGCAGAGGGCAAGGTGGCAGGTAAAGCTGCAGTGGCCTTTTCAAACCCCCAGCATTTCTGACTTGCGTGACCTGCCCTCTTTGCTCAGATGTTCATGTATTTTCAGAGACTTAATACACCCAGCCTCAGTTTGTATTGTTCTGGGGCAGAGTCTGTGGCTGCACTTTGGGTACCACAGGACATTCTGCTGCTGAAGCAAAGGGTGCTCTGCAACCACCAGGCCTTTCTCTGGGAGCTTCTGCTTACAGATCATGTCTGCTTTGGCACGTGGGGCTGTCCTCTTGTGGCTGGTGCCTCTTACTAAAGCTCAGAGCAGTGTGTTGGATAAGGCAAAACCCAGGTGAACCAGGACGCTGCCATCCATGCATGGTTGCCTGGCTGGAGAGAGAGGGGCTGGGCAGCCGGCAAGTTGCACATCATGCTGGTGGGACATCTTGCCTAACGTGATGCTGGAAACCTCCCAGATGTGGTGCTGAACCTGTCTGGGCTGGAATTTGGCAGCAGGGGAAGGACAGGGTGTAATTGCCATAGAGGTGAGGGGGTGGCAAAGTGTGGTAACAAGTGAAAAAATTACTAAGGATTGTGAAGAGTATAAAAAAAGGGCCCCTAGTGGAAACACGAAGTGAACAAAGGTACTGGCAGGTAGAGAGCAAATGAAAGGTTGCTCATTTCAAGTGATTGGCAAAACTGATAAGGGACAGCGGTGGATTTCAATCTAAAGATGAAAGGAGAGATACAAAATAGCAAAAGGGAAGTGAAATGAGGGAATGTAGGTAGTGACTGATTCATAACTGCTTGCACCTTGGGTAACCTCCACCTCTGTTCGTGTCAAGTGATTTTAAGGGTCTGTGCAAAACAAAATCAAGTTTCCCCATGTGACTCAAAGACATGTGCCAATCTTGCTGCATATTCACTTGGTGTCACCTATTTTGCAGGATACTGAGCAGATAGCAAGGCAGACATCACTAGTGACATTGTAGGTAATCGCTTAGATTTTGCCTACGTAAATGTGTTTTGGTGGAATTACACTGTCCTATCAATTGCAGTTGTGGGTTGGCATTTTAAAATTAAGGTGTCTGGACATCTATAAACCTACAGACAGTAAAGATCTGAACACAGAAATAATATGCTAATCATACAGAAGCATAAATTGTGTAATTCCTTTTTGAATTTTATTTTTTTATGAGATTGGAAGCACAAGAAGCACTGTGCTGCCTTTGGGAAGTATGTAATATTGTAGAATAAGTTTTGCAGTTCTTTACTGGTTTGTGGATGTAACATGTCTGCTTAGTTTTTGTGCTTGCCTGCTGGTGTTGTGTGCCATGTGCGTCTCTGTTTTGTGTTCAAACCATGATTCCTGGCAACTGAAGGAGGGTAGGGAGTTGAAGAGCCTGTACTTGACCGGCTCCTTGACCCGTGCTTTATGTGCTTTGTTGCCATTAACTGCCTTTCTTCAATAGGTATTGTCTGATTTCTGTCTTGGTGTGTTCTGTCTTTTATTCAAGGCTTTGCTGCAAGCCTGCTGCCTGCAACTCGTGAGGTGCCTGCTGCCTGCTTAGGTATTTCTGTGGCCTGTTGCTGACCCAGTTTCTGCTGCATTTAAACTGCCCCTTTTGAAAAGGGGACATTTCTCGCCTTTGTGAGTGTTCTCAGTGTTGCTGGGATAATGTGGCTGATCCCACAGATGTGGGTAGTCACTTTAAAATAAACATGCACCCCTGCCCTGGTCTCCATGCTTTTCAGTCTTGCTTGAATTTTTTTTTACTCCTTGTAAATAAAAACAATTATTCATGCTTTCTGGTCATTGAAACCATGGGTTGTTGTGTTTTGGTCAATGGTTTGTTCCTGAAACAATTACTGAAACATTTGCTGTGCAGGGAGGGCAGGGCAGTACATTCCATATAGAGTGTACACTTCCAAATTTTAAGATGGGAACCTTTGCTTTTGTTCCCAAACTGAGGAATTTTGTTTGGGACTTAAAGAACTGCAAGTTGTCCCATGTCTTATGTGGTTTTGTTGTGAGGCCTGGTTTGGAGGTTAAGTTGTTCAGGTGCAAGTGCTGGGTTGGGGACAATGACACTTGGTTTGAACACGTGTATGTTTGGTATTTTCCCTCTGCCCACTGAAATCTTGTGAGCTGTGGGATGGTATGATGAGGTGTCAAAAATGTGGCCTTGTGGTAGCTACAAATCCGTATGTTACCTACTGCTGGCTGTAGTTTGGAATAGCCCCTCAAGCTGCTTTTTTTCCTCTTTTTGCCATACTCCTACCAAAAGCTGTAGCTTCCATTTTGACAGGATTGAAGATCTGTTTTACAAAGCCTCATTGCTCCTTCTTTTGGTGTCAAATACTGCTGTGGAGTGAGAGAAGAAGCCTGTTAGGAGGCTGAATTCACTTGCCAAGCTTGCTCTCATGCTCTTAGGTCAAATGTGTAGCTGTCCATATATCTGACTGCGACCATAGGAAGGAGCAAAGTGCTCTGTGTTGGCGCTACTCCTCAGCCCACTCCAGCAACCCCTCTGCCCATGAGAAGCCTTGCTGGCTTCAGTGGGACTTTGTGCAGTTCCCATGCAGGACCATTACATTAATTTGCTTACTTTGCAGAGGAAGGAGAGTTGAGAGATGTATGGTCAGGATCAGTTAAATACACCTTTGGGCTGCAGAGGGACCTTTGGCCGGTGTGAAGGAGCTTTTCCGCTAATGGGCAGCTTGATAAACCCTCAGTGAAGCATGCAGAAGCGAAGTGCACTGTTTCTTGCAGTGGAAGCAGATGTCTGGTTAGAGGCTTGTCAAGAACCTAAATGTAGCATTACTGATTCTTTGCCTTTGGTTTTGCAGGTGAAAATTTCAAGCTCGTTAATTCTTATTAACTTCTTAACTTTGAAATAAAGGAGGAAATGCAAGAATCTAGGGGAGGTGGAGTCTTAATATTGTACTTGATTGCAAGTACCTTTTTAAACTCACATAAATTAATCAAAAGCTGACTTCCTGCTGGCTTTTTTCAACTCTTGTTCCTCTTCTTCTTTTCCCCATCTATCCCAGTGAAGGAATCAAATGTTAACTTGTGGGTTTTAGGTACCCCATGCTGGAATTCAAAGCTGTAACATACCTGAGGTTTCTTTGGTGGCAGACATTTTGTTAATAAACCTGTGAAACAGGGTGTGTTTCAGATGGTTCTGTGTTGTATAGTAGCAGAAGGTTGCAGCATTTTGTACATCAGAAGAAACTGGCTGCCAGCATGTGCTGTGTGTTGACGTTAACAAATCCCAGATGTTTTGTAAGTACCCAGTCATTTCTGTAATAAGTATTGTAACTACTCATCTGCTAAGGCCAAATTTTATATTTTTTTACCAGTTTTTATTTTCTGGTGTAAATTTTTTTTTTCATATATGATTCCTTGACACAATAATTAGTGAACTATAAATACACAGTAGTACTTCGGAGTAGGTCAGAAATACATGTTGAGGGTGCTTGCTTTATTTATAGCACTAAGCCATGGAGCTGCCTTTCCATTTTGCATGCAGAACCCAGAGCGCCAAGTGACACAAGACAGGTGAGCTCCACAAGCTGTTCTTTTCAAAAGGGGCAAGCGAGGAAATTTTGCAGGCTGCCTGTGTGGTGCCCTGTCATCACAGGGTTTACTAGCTTTAGGAGAAAAAGTGAAAATTATCTGATGCTGTGGAGGATTCCCCCTTTCTTTTTCTTGCAGGG
Source organism: Formicarius rufipectus (assembly GCA_013399695.1). Lineage (NCBI taxonomy): Eukaryota > Metazoa > Chordata > Aves > Passeriformes > Formicariidae > Formicarius > Formicarius rufipectus. The sequence continues at coordinate 926,678 of VXAU01005997.1, forward strand.
GGGAATGTGCTTGAAGTATAACTGGAGTTTTGTATGGGGAGCAGGAAAAAAAAAGCTCTTAGTTTGAGAGTAGGTTTATGACTATTGTAGGGTATTGATGAGGGTGAAATGCACAGTGCTGTCAGTTAATAAAATATGAGTGAACAATAAAAGTAGTCTGCAGGGTTTTTTTGTTGTTTTTAAAAGGCTCTTTGTAAGAAAAAGGTTTTGTATTTTATGTCCTTTCTAAAAAAATATGCCACTCATTACATATGTAAAATGGCATAGATACAGTAGGTTACTTGCATCAGAACAAAAAGCTTTATCAAATGACACCAAAATGTTTGGAGGAGGACGAAACAGAATATAATACACTCCAACTGGGAGGGGTGAAAAACAAGAACAAGAGAGTGATGCTTTTATGAGATGGAGGTGTTAATTTGGAGTCAAAGCTACTTTTTCAGTGTTGCTGTTTGGCTGGTGAGGTGTCTTTAACTTTTCATCCATGAGATTCAGTAATGGGGTGTGGGGGAGCAGCTGTTGCTTCCCTGCTGTAGTCAGGACAACTGTGTAACCACAGCTTCACCCCACAGCACCATGCTTAAAAGTAGTTTTAAGAAAAGTGTACCCTTGCTCCTTCTCTTTATATGTTTATTTGCATCACAATTTTTTATTCATACAGTGTATCTTGTGCAAATGCTTTTCAATGGCATGAAAGATCAGATATTCTTTAGAAAACTATTCTGTAGTTTAAATTTATTGCAGTTTGGACATGCTTCAAAAAGGCTTGCATCAAGTTTCATTTGCCAGATGAGATTAAGTTTTTAACAAATTTGGAAATCAATAGTGATGATAGTTTTTCTCCTTATAAAACTGAAATATAGCCCTGAGAAAATTGGTCTCTGTGTTACTCAAGCTAATGTTTGGTAAAAGAATTTTGTAAGTGGTGCATGGTTTTAAATTTTTGAGAGGGACTTCCCCAGTGTCTTATCAGTCTGTAAAATAAATTGCTGCCCAACAGATTGAAACTGTATATTGTAGTGTTTGCTTTTTCACATTTACCACATTTGAAGCTGTCTCCTAAAGTACTGTGGAAATAACTAATTCAGTTTTTCATACTGAGCTCCTTTTGGTTGTCTGTCTTCATACATTGACTTAAACAGGGCATGGTATTGGATGCTCACGGGTAAATCACTATTCATAAAGGTTGATGCTCAAATATTATACTTTGTGTTTAAAGATTATACTTTGTGTTTAAAAATTTGGTCTGAAATTCACAAAACAGAAAAAATGGGAAATTCAGTCTGATGTTTTTCACCGTTGTGTCAGATACACATTTTGTAGCTTTGAGATGTGAACTCAGTGACTTTTCCATTACTTCTTTTCAGGGTAGCTGGCATCAGGTACACTGTCCAGACCAAAGGAAATAAATTAAAAGCAGAAGTTACTACTTTTTACAGTACTAGATCTGAGTTTCCTTGTATTTGCTTAGCTTCCTTTTTATTTGGTGTTCTTTTTAGTTTTCCTGAGTGGTGGTGGTGGGAGAGAGGGAGGCGCAGGGAAGGATAGTGGGGGTTTTTTATTACTTAGTGTATTCAGTGTGAAGGTTTCCTATGTGCTGTGTTAAGATCTACCAAGCAAATACGTGCTTTTGCTGCCCTACAGGCCTGTACTTTTTCATTATAAAAAGAAACTAAAAGGCTTAGATTATATAGAAACAGCGAAAGGCAGCTCCTGTAGGAAGATTATCACTCTTAATTGCTGTAGAAGATTATCACTCTTAATTATTAAGCCGATCAAGCTTATCAGTGACTACAGAACTCTTTCATGCGTATTGCTGAACTGCGATAACTTGAAATGTTTTTTGTCAAGGTAGAAATTTTTGGCTCTGGCTGGTAGTAGAAAAAGGAAATGGTTGGGTGCAATTATATTTGACAAGAGTGTAACTTCCTATTGCTGTGAGCTTTGCAGCCCCACAGTGCTTCCTGTCAGTGCCTCCTGCTTGTCTCAAGGCAAGAGTCAGATTTCCCTAGCCAGAGAAAAATGAGTCTCCCTAGCATGTGGAAGTGAAACGCTTGGAGGGTTGCTTCTGCTGACTTGACAGAAGTTAGCCTTTTGCTCTTCATCTCGGGGAGAGTTTTTGAGTAAAATTGGGTGTGCTTGATGAAATTAGTTTTTATTTTAACTGGTAAAAACAGAGTTGTTGCTGTGTTAAAAAGATGAGGTCTGTTTTCACTTGCATCTCTTCCTTCTCTACTGGCAGTTATCCTACAGACATGCTGCTAGGACAGCAAATATGTTCATTGTTACTTTTATGGGAATTAATTTAGTTGAGGTAGGTGTGATAGAATTGGTATTTGTCTCTTCTGAAATACCGGTCTCTTCCTTTGTTCACGTCTTAATTATGTTAATATAAGACTATGTTTAAAAACTGCCCTTACTACTGAAATGTTCTGTTTGCCATTATAAGGACAGAAATAAGGTCTTTGCTACCTTGTAAGTAAAAAAAATAACGATGTTCTCCTTAGGTACAAGGCAGGTGGGTTTGTGGCCTGTCTTCTGACTCTTCGGAGGTTCTTTTATCCTGCCTCTTTCATGGGGCCATGCTGTGAGTTTTGACTGCTCTCAATAAAAGGCTTTGAAAACTGTGGGTAGGGAATGGTGATTTAAATTTCATGGTATTTCAGGATAAGGCTTGCAGTCAGTGCTTTGTTTTTAGCCAGAGAAGGCATTCTGGCACCATGGAAGCCTTTTCTCTAGGTACTTCTCTTTGTACTCTTTCTCTAGGGGTCATGTTTTCAAAGTGTCTGAAAAAGATTGTGAGCAGCACATCTCACTTGGAAATGTTTCATTTTCAGTTTTGAGATTCTGGGCCGGAGTTTGGGTAGACAGTGTGGTCTTTCAGCAGTGTGGAGCCTCATAGCTTCTCTTGAAAGGGTTTTGAGCTGTGGGAGTTGAGCAGCGTTCTTCAAGAAGCAGCCATTTATTTACATGTGTTAAATAGGCCAGGGTGCTTAGAGTTTGACAGCCTTTCTTAATGCTAGTTAATTGAGTAAGATGGGGAAAAAATTAACACCTCAGCAATTATTTTTGATCTTAGTGGCAGTTTTTGAAGAGCAAGCGTATGTTATTCAGGCAGTTTAAATGTTCTTGGTTGGTTTTGTTTGGTGGGGTTTTTTTTTCTTTTGGAGGGGGCGAGGGAGGGGTTGGCCAATACAAGGTAAGCAAATTACTCAAAAAGGTGGACTTGGCTAAAAAGTTTTGAGGTTTTAAAAAGGGGAAAAATTAGTGTGAGCTGCCTTCAGGATTTGTGTTTTTATTTTGCATACTGATGGGCTAGAAGCATTCTTTAATAAGACATGGAATGCAGTATTTTCTCACAACCCTGTAAATCCAGGACCTGGTAATTAAGTATAAAACATCAAGAATACCAAGGTTCCTGATGAAACCAGAACTATGTGTTTGTATTGGCAAGTGGCTCTTTTAATTTGTCTTGGTAAGAACTTAAAGAGTAAACTGTATTGTTTCTGAAATTTCAGATCTCACAAAAGATTGCTGACTTCTTAAAAAAAGATAAAATGTAAAGAAGCTTAAAAAAGAGAAAGGTGAACTAAGGATTTAATTTGAGAGCCGTTATCATTGTCTTACATACTTAGAGTTTGCCTTATGAGATATTGCAGAATGAAAAGGCAATTGTTGAATTATATGAAGCCAAAAGTAAAATATAGATAGATGTTCTGGTTGCTAGTATATTTGGGAAATGCTTACAGTGGTAGGGGTCCTTTGGAGGAAAATGTTTGGTGTACATTTTGAACTAATGGGCCTTGTACACTCATCCAAACAAATAACTTAGTTACTGTCTGTCCAAGATGCCCAAAATATACGTGGTCCCCCTGGACTATCACTAGAGTGTTGGTCATTGCATGAAATTTGGGTGGTTAAAAGAATTTTGAAAAAAGGTGTTTCAGAAAACAATTCCAAATGAACTTGAGTCACTGTGAATGAATGTCTTCATTTACTACAGATTGCAGTTATTGCAGAAATTGAGGACTTATTTATGGGAGGGAATAATTGTGTTCTGCTGTTAAACATGCTTTTTACTGTGCTGCTTAATCTACTAAAATACAAACCACAGGTATAGCTGGAGTAAAAAGCCTTTTCTTTTCACCGGGGTACTCGCTGTAGCACTTTGTGCCTCGTTGCTCATCATCTTCACTAGATTTCTTCATAAGTCTTATTCTCATTTTTATCATGATCTGCATTTAACTTCTTCGGACATTTTTTCAGGAGACTGGGTATGAGAGTAGGGAGAAAAGTCAGGTTTTTTAATCTGTGTCTTTCCATTTGCATCCTATTGGAAAATAAGACTTTAAGGGCTATACTGTGAAATACTGTAAGTTTGCTGATTGCAATTTTGTTGTCGTTTTGTAATGCATAAAACTGAAGCACTGCTGGCTTAGAGTCTGAGAATTCTGCAAGTGGTTTGTGTAAACGTTATTGCAGAATTTGATAGGAAAAGGGAGCACAGGCAGCAGGAGGAGAGATTTCCTGGGAATACATTTCCTGGCAGTGGAAGCACGAGGACTAGAGTAGTGTAGCAGAGGGGTGCTCAAGTTGCTGGAGAGCAGTGCACAAAGGGCCAAGTGGAAGTAACCGAGAATGGTTTGTACTTCACATGTTGAGCTGGGCTTACCTATCTCTTTATTTCACTGCCTTTGGAAATAAACTAGGTAAGCTCATTCAGACTTCTGCGAGGAGGTCTTGGCCTTGCCAACTTCAAAAGTTTAAAAAATGGAAAAGAAGGAAAGGAAAAACATAGTTAGATGTGTCTTCCTCCTTAAATCATTACTTTGGCCATAAATCATGGGATTTGTTTTTAGAGAGGCTGTCTTGTCTGTTTCACTGGTGGGTTTTGTTTGTTTGCTTTTATGGGATTTTTGTGTTTGCCTTTTTTTTTTTAGCTCCCCTTTCCTGTAGCTGAAACATGTAAAGTAGGAGACATATGCACTCCCTAGTTGATGGGTAACACTGTTTTGACTTTTCTTGCTTTGCACAGTCCCTGATGTATATAGTGTAGTTCAGAGAAAATAAAGACAACTATCCTTTTTCCAAGATCAGAGTGATTTGAGTTGGAAGGGACCTCAATCTAGTTCCAGCTCCCCAACCACGGGCAGGGACACCTTCCACGAGACCAGATTGCTCAAGAGTCTCTGTCCAGCCTGGCCTTGAGCGCTTCCAGGGATGGGGCATCCACAGCTCCTCTGGGCAACCTGTTACAGTGCCTCACCACCTTCACAGTAAAGAATTTCTTCCAGAAGCAGCACAGCTTGCTCTCTGGTAAAGCATGTAAGTGAATTCCTAACCATGGGTTTCAAATCCCAGGCATTCAGAAAGAGTGAGTCAGTCCTCCCCCTCTTCCCTAAACAATGCGGTGCTAAAAATAAGGAAGCCTTTTGACTTCCAACTTTTCAGTGTTTGAAATTCACATTTGTGTTTTTACCTGTTGGTCATTCTTTTTCTTCACAAAATAAAAAAATCTTGAAAGACTGAATGGTTCATGTGTTGTCACAGTTCAGTACAGGGCTTCAGGAGAAGTCCTGCAAGTCTCTGGAGCTGAGGTGATCAGTGTGACTGCACTTCTCCAAGTGCCAGAGCCCTACAGGGACACACCATGTATAGCTTGCCCATGAGCTCTGTGAGGTTGTTGCAAGCTAAACTATTATCAGGTTTCTCAGGGCTCTTTCTGCCTCTAGTAAGGAACATACATTTGGTTTAAAAGAAAAATAAAGTCACTATTTAACACTATTCCTGTTTCTGGTTTTGGCAGACTTGCCCTGATGGTAAATGTAAGTTTTAATTTTGTATTTCCAAGCAATTTCATAGTATCTTTCAGAGCTACTGTGTGCCTTTCAGGAGGCAGTTTAATCTTCCTAATACAGCTTTGTGCTTCTACTGCCTTTAGTAAATGGGAAGTTGAGAGAAGAGAGGGACTAGGGATGTGATAAACCAAAGCTTTGTATCATTTCTGCAGAAGACTTTGGTTTAGCTGCTTTTTCTACTTCTGTGTCAGTTTCCTCTTAATTATCTGTTTTAATTTGTCACAATAATTTCTATTTATAAGCTGTAATCAGAATGATTAAAAGTATTTGGGTTTGATTGTTTCCATACATGTTCTGTTCCACTTTTTCTTTATCAAGTGTAGTCTAGAGGAATAAATCTAAAATTTGTAAGTGAGGAGCTTTACATTTCCTTTTCTGTGTTTCAGATTACATAAAAAAATTCTGCTTTCCCGTACAGTACATACATGCTTTTATATCTCAAAACCTCATCTTGTGGGTTCATTAACATTGCTGCATTGGTGGTACAAAGTGTCGAAATGCTCAACATAAGTCAAATTTTTCTTTTATCAGTATACTGAAAAATAGAACAGTAACTGCCTAAACAGATTCACTCAAAAAGGAGCTTTTGTATGTTTAAGAATCCAGTCCTTTTTGCCTGCTGCTTCTAAGAAAACCCTGCAGCCACAAAGCAAAAGACTCAACAATGAAATACTTTTCCCTGGCTTGCTGTTTCATCATCTACTATGAACAAAGGGTACAAGAAGGAAGAAGAAAGGGTACAAAAAGGAAAGGAATTGCACCACGTAGCAATTATGATTATTCTCAACTGCAGACGTTGCTATCTGAGTCATCAGATAATAGGCTTGCTAAGATAATATAAAGTAATCAAAGTGAAGAAACAAAGATACAAGGAAGACTCAAAGGAGCTAATAGAAGAAAAAGGAACATTTGGATAAACTTCCTTCAAGGAAATGTCATTTACTCCAGGTCAGATGCAGCTTATTTTGCAGATTGAGTGTTTTATGTGTATAATTAGATGAACTCAGTTTTAACGTTTCATTTAAAAAAAATTTTAAAAAAGGGCATAACAAGCAAAAAAACACAAAAAAACTCCATATGTAACCCCTAGCAATTTATTCAGAATAGATTTGGTCTTTTGTTTGGATTTTTAGAAGAAATATTTGCTTTGTGATACTGAGCAGTGAATTATGAGTAAATCTGCTATGAAGAAAGATCTATTCCTGTTGAACTTCAGGGGAACTAAAACAATTTTACTTATTTCAACCAAATGTTTGTAATATACGTTGCATAAAAATATTAGGGTTTGGTACTGTAAATACATAAAATGATATTGACCTGGTTGTTTACTTAGTTTTACTTAATGCATCAAGACTAACAGAAAGAAGCAAGGGCAAAACAGTTTCAGTGGTATATTTAACAGCACTCAGCATCCCTATATTACCATCCCCTTTTGTTAGTCCCACATCAACAGGACACCAAAATACTCTTTACTGGTGCAGGAAATGTTGTGAAAGGCTGGAACTTCTCCATGTTCTTACTGCCCTTTTCCCTACAGATAAACACCTCTGGAGTTTCTCAGTGGAGGGAATATGATGACTTCACATTGTACAGCTCGTGCACCTTTAAAAAATAACAAAACCCCCCATACTGCTGCTCTAGAGTTACGTGTTTCTCAGCTTACACAGGGGGTTGAGTGTGCTTGCATTCGTCCATCCTGCTTTTCTGCCCTGGTACCACCACTCTTCCTCATCCCACATTTCCTTCCAGTCCCCTTTTCCCTGCTCCCCGTCCACCTTTCACCCTAGCGGGCATTCCTAGTGCTGGGGGTTGCGTGCGCGCTGAGGATTTGTCCCTCTCTGCTGTATTTTCTGTGCATTGAGTGATTAGCTGGAGTTGAGGGTTTCATGGGCTCACCTTCTGCTTCCCTCTGGAACCTGTCCCCAAATCTTCTGGTGCTCTAGGTGACCATGTGGTGCCGTCTCTCACCTCCTCAGTGTTTCAGTTGTTCTTACTCTTTTTCTCCTGGAAATGGATGGGTTAGGGTGTCAGGGCTTTAAATTTATTGTGTAGTTGGAGAGAAGGAAGGGCATTGAATTGTTGGACTGGTGAAGTGGTAACAGCACCACTTAAACTAGGTTTTTGGTACAAAAGGCTATTACCACTGAGTGTTCAAAGTAATTGCCAAGAATTAATTTCCTTCTCCTATTTCTTTCTTCTCTTTCCCCCTAGTTCACTTGTGCTTAAAAATATCCTCTGAAACACTGGACTTGAACTGCTTTATCGAAATCTGTCATTCAGAAGATGTTGTTCCATGAGTCTGCTGAAAAAAGAGAAATGCCATGAAGTATGGCATCTAGCTTTGTTAGTGGCATGCTCAATGGGATGTTAGCTGATTTTAAAGGCAGTGAAAGAGTAGTTGGAAACCAGGCTTTTTCTGTTATGAAAAGGCCTGATTCTCCCCATTTGTTGTTTTAAGACTTTTGTATTGGAACAGCAGATACTTACATCTTTCCCAGGGCTGTATCATTGTCATGAAATGATCTGCGTACTTTTTTGAGCATATCATCTGTAGCCAAAAGAGCAATGTTTGGTGTAATTTGAGGTGAATCTGTTGGTGAGATGAGGTCCTTGAAATAAAAAACCAAGTAATTATTTATTTTTTTTGTTGTTAAAAAGTGACATCAGAATTTAAATATCTTAATAAATTCCCTTTGTTTATTCCTGTGTCAGCTCTCCCCCAGAGATTTGAATGTTCTGAATTGTATTTGGAGCTCAAGGATGTGGAATATGTGTTCTGCCGGCTTCCAGCTGCCTTTATGAGACTTGCAGTAACACACTGGAGAAGTGCAGAGGTAGATTGGCCTTCCTCTTTCTTTCTGAAATGGTGGCCTTTAAAATCCTAGTTGTTGAAGTGTGATGGGTAGAATATTCCTCTGCCTGTTCCCACTGTTCCAACCTGTCATGTCCCATGAGAGGAAAAAATGCCCAACTCAAAACTGTAGTAGATCTCTCTTCACTAGTACTGCTGTTGAAGAAACTCAGCTCTTATTTTTTGGCAGTGCTTTGGGACCACTGATAAGTGGTGCAGGCGCCCTGGAGCTGGACAGCGGCTGGATGATGGGCACAGTGCCTTAGGAATGTGGCTGTTCTGCTTTTGGGGCCAGGCTGGGGCTTGAAGCAATTCAGCAGCTTTTGTGGGGTACAGAGCAGAAGGTGGGTGTTTTGTAACCACAGGAGCAGTCCTGGGTCAGCGGTGTGCAGGGATGCTCCGAGGTTATCTCTATAGTCAGGAGGCAACTTGGAGCCTGCAGGGATTGTTAGCTGAGGCTTAGCTTCAGCAATTTCAGATCCAGGCTGCCCTCTCCAGAAGGAATGGATGGAAGCCCTGGGATCCTCCTGCTGCTGCTGTCACAGGCTTTTCCCATTTTTCTGACCAGTAGAGGGTTGGTTGAACAACAATACAGTGCATTTTTAAGACCTCATGCTACAGCATGGCCATATTCACACAAGCCAAATGAAATGCAGTCCCCTACATGCAGAGCTGGATTTGCACCCACTTGGTGCATTTGGTACCTGTTGTGGAGAGCGAAAGTTGAGAAGAAAAAAACTGATACTGCTGGGGCTCTTTAGAAGGAAGGTTAATAAGTCCTGCAGGGCCTTTGTCAATTACATGAATTGGCAAAGAGAGGCACTCAGGTTCTTGCTGTTCTCAGCAAGGATTTTTCTGTTGGGAAAAGGTATTTCAGCTAGAAACTTAAGTGGTAGTGAAGTTTAAGGTCATACTGTAGTGCCTGAACCGCTGGTTTAACTTCTATTCTGCCTGTGTGTGCATATAAGAAAAGTATTTGAGGTCCTTCAAGAAACGTGCCTTCCCCAAATGTCTGTGGCTTTTACTATAGTAGTAATTGTAATTTGTGTGTGTTTACACCAGTAGTCAAACATTACTTCTGGGTATGTCCCTGAGGCTGATTTTTGGAAGGGGAAGGAGTTGCTGGTTGCTGCGGTGTTTCTAGGAACAGAACAAGAACTGACTGCGGCAGGGGCAAGGTTGTTGGAAGGAGACTGTTACTAGCAGCTCCCCAGGAATGCTACCTGGATATATTGCATACTCCTGCTACAGCAGCAAGGGAATTTTCTCTCTTGTAGGAGTCTGTGCTTTCATAAAAGTTGTGGGTTCTCATAATAATAAACATGATTTTTCCTGACTGGTAATAGATTATGACTTCTATATTGCTTTGGAATATAGCAGCAGAATTGTGTACACACTAATTATATTAAAGGTGTAATGTTACAGAATTGCATTTTAAAATTTGGAACAAATTAACTGTACTACCACACATTATGCAAAGAGGCTGGGTAACTAGTGAGACCACAGTCATATCTTTCCCTTCACAGGCTCATCCTTGCTAGGATGCTTATTAACATCATTCAGTAAAGATGAAACTGGTTCTGGCTATGCAACATGCAGACTGCTTCTGGGGATGTTTTTAACAATGTAGGACTGGGAACACAGATGTAATGAACAAGTGCTGGGCTATTTTTTTACTGCTGTAGTTGTTGGGACTTGAACAAGTTTTGATTGAGAAAATGGTGAAGATGTCCTGGGATTTCTATATTATAGGTTATCAACTAATGTTGAAATAAGCTAAAAATGTGCTAGAACTGATGGGAACTTTATTGTGAATTTTCCTAGGGCAAAGGAAAGATGATGATGTGTGGTTTTCAATGTATTTCTTACTCTCTTTTCCATAGAAGAAATGAATTGGCTTTTGTGTTAAAGCCACAGTTACACAAATGTTTCTTTTGATGTCGACCTTTGCCCAAGCTGCTGTTTACTCCTCTACCTCTGCATCTCTAGGTGTGCTCCTACCAGTGCTTGCATGGATGTCGAATTGGGAAGATGAGGGATCTACCTCATGCTGACACAGTTCTCCTTCCCTGGACTCTTTGGTTGTTTTCCCTCTGTAGTTCACTGCACAGCCCCATAAACAGATGTATCAGCATGACTAGGGAGGTACACGCAAGATAGGGAGCTTGTCCAAGCCAGCACTGCCTCTATAATGGGTTACTCTTCAAAGTGCACTTTGATTAGTATGTTCTTCCCTTTCTTAAAAGCTCAGTCTTACAGCAGTGAGAGGAATGTATAGAAAAGATTTGGAAATAGATTTGAAAATATTCAGAATATAAAGACTTAAGAGTCCGTACTGTATATTCTTTTCCTGCAAAGTATATCATCGTGCCCAATAAATACTGATTGTGGCCTGTTTTCTTTTCAGCTTCTCAGCAAAGATGCCTCCAAATGGGAAGGCCTTACATTTTCACCCATCAGTTCTGCATTTTGGAATGCAGTGAGTATCTTACATTTTTATTTTGGTTAATAATGAAGCATGGAGGAACAGCTATGCTGAGATCTGTTTGGGTAAAGAGATCGTGCCATCCTCTAAAGAAAAGGAGAAGTAGTAAGTAATTGCCATGGAGATGGAACTGCTTTTCTTGCCTTGCAATGCTTTGTAAGTTAAAATCAGAGTTCTAAGAAGGAGGAAAAGGTAATAGGGAACTGTAATACTTTCTGGGTACATCTCAGGTGAATCTGTGTGGATATGAAATAATTCCTTCATGCTCATTGTTCATTTTTGAAAAATTGCCTTCCTAGTGGAGGGAAAGTGTGTTGTTTCCTTTAACTTCCTGGAAATAAACCCCAGAAAGTCCCAGGGAAAATACACTGGTAGAATATGTAAGATTTTTTTCTTAAATATCTTTTAAGAAAATGCAAAAAATTTTTCTTAAATGATAATCAGCCTTTGGTCTGTTGGTAACTAGAAAGAAATAAAATCCCTTTGCAAGTTAAAGGAATGTTTCAGAGGATTCACTGGAGGAATGTCTTAAGATACTGGGTTTTAGGAGATACTAGCTAAAGCAAAAAGCCTTAAGAGAATTGTTGCTTTAGCTGACCAAACCAGATTTTAGTTATATAAACCTTTTTATTCTATCCTTTGTGCTTTGTAAGCATTTTTGCTGGTGTGGTTTTTTTGTTTGTTTTTTTTTTCCCCCCCTTAAACTTCCAATGACTCCAATGAGTTTTGATGAAGTGCATCTCTCATGTCCCAGTGTTACCTACTTGCATTTGTATTCTAAGGGCAAAATTTGTTTGGTGTGTTTCCAAAGATTAGTTACATCTAGGTGATTGTTGCAGATCAACATGTTTTAGAGTAGTTTGTGTTTGTTGGTTGTTTTCATACATTGCCTGTGCTTATAAAGTGAATAATCTATTTCTCTCTTTTTTTCCCCCCCTACTTTAGGTTATTGGGGTTACCCAGAGCTAAAATGCTGCATGCCTACAATCCTAGTAGAGATAGAGATGTTGTAGTCCGTTCAGTGTTTACAGCTACTAGACAGTTTCATGTGTCTTCTCCTCATAGCTGGGTGAGTGTTGATGTACTTTTGGAAACTATGTAATGGCCAAGTGCCAAGCCTTCATGCTTCCTTTGGCATAAGCTCTTCATTCTGTTTTCTCTTCGTGCTTTTTTGTAGGACCTCCGACTCTTTTTCTGTTTTACTAGTGGGTTTTTTGCTCATTTCTACTTAGACTAGTATGGGAGGAGACATCCAAGACCTAAAGTAGGAAATGTGTTTGACAGTAACAGAGGAAGAGAAGAATTTTTCAGTGTTAGAGAGGCTGTTTAAATTTCATTCCGCTCTAAGCAGCGTTATGCAGTAATTCATGGCATGAGGGTGTTTTACAGCTTTGAATTCTCAGTCTTTTGAACGGTCTTGAATATTCCTCAGAAAAACCTGCCGTGAAATATTTTATGCATTTTGTATTGCAGTTGTAAACATAGTTGCCTTTATGATCTAAGACCATTATTTTAACTCTGATTTTTTTTAACAATGTCTAACAATATAATGCATGTTAAGAATGAATTGCTGTAATCTCAGTTTGATGAAGCCCAGATTTTATCCTCTGCTGATGTGAAAAGGGGTTTTATTATGTTTTCATCTGTTTTGTGCTTTTTCTATTGCTGAATGGTTATTACTGTGCAGACATAAATGCATTTTTTTTCCAGTTAGACTATCTGGTTACTAACAGTGAAGCCTGAGTTCAGCTTTGACTCATTTGACTGTGTGTCATGGGGAGATTGATTTGCTTTGTAATAGCCATCTATTTCTCTGTGAAGCTTTTTTGTGCACGGTGACTGTTGGTTCTGTATGGGTAACACCACAAAAAGAAGCCTTCACCAATGAGGCCTGAGCTAGCTGAGAAACTCCAGCCATAATGTAGCAAGCTGCTGCTTATTCTCTGTAGTAAGAGCTGAGAGCTGTGGGCAGATGAAACTTCTCAGCATTGAGGTTCTGTGTAGTGGGATTTACAGAGAGGGGTGTACACGTGGGCTGACTGACTGGTGGGTCACTGGCACCAAGCAAGCAAGCTTCTTTGTGGTCTCTGCAGGTGATTCCAGCGATGGGAAAGATGTCTTTCAGAGTACTCTTCCTGCCAACAGAAGAAGGCAGTATTGAAAGCTCATTATATATAAATACCTCATCTCATGGAGTACTTTCATATCAGGTAACAAGTCTTGTTTTTAGCTCAAGTTTTGTATTTACTTGTGTTTTATAAAATGATTTTCATATTTTTAGAGACTTTCAAAGTTCATTGAATTCCAGATACAGATCTGGTGGGGCCATGTTAACAATTCATCCCATTTACCAAATCCTGCTAGTCTCATGATCACATACATGAATATGGTTAAAATTACTACTGTTAGTGGGGCTACTTGTGGTAGTTAAACCAAGTGTATTTGTGCGTGTGTACCTACAAGATCATGGTCTAGTTGGTTTCATAAACTACTGAAGTCTAGACCACAGTGTGCTGTAATGACTTTGTTGTGAAAAACCCATTAGAAAATAGGTGGTTGGTTTTCAGCTACTCTGCAGGATTTTATGTTAACATGTTAGGGATATAGCACAGAGTGAGAGGTTTAGGTCCTTAAAACATGAAAGTCAAAGTAATCATTATGCACTAAAGCTGTTTTCTGGTTAACTAGTGAATTCAAGCAGGTCTTTGGCTTTTAAGATATTTTATAGGGTACATTATATACTAAAATCTTGGCATTTATTAATTTGCTAAAGGTTTTAACTCTTACTTCAGTGATTTAAAAAACAGTGCCAGCTTCAGTCAGTTATTTAGCTATTTCATCCTCATACTTTGATACTGTGCTGGAAAACAAAACTCCTTAAATTGAAGCTGAGGTAAGTTCAGTGGAAATACATGGGTTTTAATACAAACATTACATTTATCTAGTATTTGTTAGAGGTAATGCCACGTTTGAGAGGAACGTTTCATCAATGATGAGGAAAAAGTGCACTGTAGAGTGACTGACCTTTTCTTTTTGACATCTCTCCTCGAGCTCACTTCTGACTCCTAAATTTGTTGTCCTGTCAGCTCAGACAGGGCCTTTGTCTCAACAAGTTGCAGGGAAGCAGTTGTCATTGCCACGTAAAAATCAGTTTGTTTCCTGTTGGGCTGTGTCAAAAATCAGTAGCAGGCTGGATTTCGTGGACATTTTCACCAGACACCAAATGCCGTAGCTGCCCATGAATTCAACTTGCATTAGGTTTAAGAGTTTCAAAATCAGGCATGACTTGAGTGTTTGATGCACAGTTACAGCACTCTTGAGAGCCCCAAAGCCTTGAAATGTTTGATGTTTCTAATGCATTTATGCAAGACTATGTACGGAAGAGTCACCCAAATGGAGATAAGGTACCATTATAGTAAAATCTACTTTGTAAATACCTGCATTAAAAAAAAAAAAAAAAAAAAAACAAACAAAAAAAAAAAAAAAACAACAACAAAAAAAAAAAACACATATTCCGTCTGGTCTGGTATTTTCTATTTGTAGTCAGAGAGCTTCAGTGAGCATAGAATGTGTTTTATTATCCTCTTAATTGGAAATATCTGCATTTTTTTTCCATTAAAAAATAATAAGTCTTGGCATACAAGTGAAAAACCCCAAGTAATTGTTCTTAACCTCTAATGATCCCTTCTTCTTTGATCTCTCCTGGCTCCATTCTCCCCAGTTATCATGCATCTCATTGTCATAAACAAATCTTGGTGGAGCAAAATACGAATACAGTAAAACCATTCAACTTAAAAATCTTCCAGTGTTCTGAAAACTGCAGACTTTAAAACCCAAAATGAACAGAAATTTTTTTAATTTATTTTTAAGATAAATGGTGATATGTCTGTTGTCATTGACTGAAGAATACCAGGAGAATTTGGATACTTTTCTTTTGAGATAACCTGATGCTCTTCTGGCAAGTGCTTTGTTTTGTCTTTGTAATAGTGTCTGAAGGAGTGAAGATTCTAAAGTGCCGTTTATGTGTATGGTTGCTTTCTGCATTGGAACTTTATGTCTATAAATTGCCTTTTGAAAGCATCTAATGTGAAAAACTGATCTGTTTCTTGGGAAAATTATTATTAGCAAAATATTTTTTTTAAGTTGCTGTTATAACTGAAATACTAGATGTTGATGTAATGACCTTTTTTTCAACACCAGGTTTTTGGAACAGGAACTCTGATGTCTTCTTCAGAAGAACCTGAAATGCAGCTAGCAAATGCCTACTTACTACTTCCACACATTCAAAACATCCAGGCGTCACACACACTGGTACAGTATACATTTCAAGTGGACATGAAACCTAGCTTAACCATAGAAAATTTGTGACCTCAGGTTGTTGGGACGCAAGGAATGTTAATAAAAAATCCAAGTATTAATGACTTAAAGAGAGAGATTGAGATACAGGGTTACAGTGATCTACTGCTTTTATGAAACAGTCTTTGGCATTTAAATTATTTGCATTTGTTCGTGCTCCTGTGATGGGCTGTCCTCTGCATTGTGCTGCCAAAACAACGGTTTGTTTTCAGGTGGTATCTGGAAGATGTATGCTTGCTGTTGAGCAGTTCAGTCTGAGTTCCTCATTAGAGAAGTTTTGAGGAACATTTGATGTTTTCCTTAGTGTAGAGTGACAAACATTATTTTTGTTTGTATACTTTATTTGTGTGGAGTACAAGCTTGAGGTCATGTTTTGCCGTGCAGTGTGATAAAACTGGCAGTTGTCTTGTTGCAGGACATGAGTTGTGAGAGAATGTTGACTCAGTTCTCCTAGCTCTGGATGTACTTTTCTGTTCTGTAATTGAGGAATTACTCTTCAGTTCACTGCATGTTACCGGTTTGGGCAGACATGCTGCATCAGTGGTATAGACTTCTCAGCTATTGAAGGTGATAGATGAGATCTAAATACTGAAGAGGAGCTTATGGCTTGAGTTTGGGTTTCCTTTAGAAAAATGTTTCTCTAGAGCTGATTGTCCTCTCCAGAAGTGCCTCCTTTAATTCACCTTGCTTATATTCTGATCCAAATCCCATAAAAAACTGGCATCATTCTGTTTAGTCCAGTTTATATTTTAAGCTCAGAAGATGTGGAAGGAAAAGACTTCAGTGAGGCTTGCATGAGTGTCTGCGTGTGCAAAGACTGAAAGATACATTGCTGTTACATGTGCAGTGGAGACTTGTAGTGAAAAAGCATTTACAACAAACCAGTCACACTCACTTAAGAGTGTACAGTTCCTCTGTTTATTTTTAATATAAAATTCCAGTATAAGTTCAGGATAGCATAAGCCTAATTTACTCATCCCTGGTCTCCCTGGGATGATTGAATTGCAACCTGGGGCACTAGTGTCTTTGTTTGATACACTAAAGGTATCCTTGCCTCTCCAGTCTGCTGATATTGCTTGGAAACATTAGATATAATGATGCATGGTGTATGTCGATTTTTTTGCCTCTATTGTCACCTATTTAGAAGGTGGTTGTGTTAAAGTTGTTCAGTAATACTGACATCCTTGATCAACCAAGGACAGAAAGGTTTTGACGTAATTTAGTCCCTTCATGGGCTTGGTAAAGTGACGTCTCTGAATTCCTAAAGGCATTGTTACCCCAAACACTTGCTCTTACTTCTTTGCTGCTTGAAAACCTACACCTAACTTCTAATCTGAATTGCTTTGTGGCCAGTTTATATTTGTTTAAGATGTGCACTTAGTTTATGTAACTGTTGCTTCTGATGCTTGTACCTAGAAGCTTTTGTAGGTGACGTCGAAATTTTGAGCTTTCACTTGGCCAAGCTGAATGGTCTGTGCTTCTACTGTCCATTCTTAACCAAATTGACAACCTCTTTCTGCAGCTTCTTTCGTTTCCAAAAATTTTATTTTGAAGGTCAGTGGCCAGAATTGTAAATGGGGATGTGGATGAAATTGTGCCACTGTAGGCTGTTTGTGTTGGAAATACAACATATACCTGGGGACTGTAGATGAAAGTTTACCTCTACAGTCGTATTTCCATTGGAAATACAATATGCAATAAGTTTGTGTATGCATTTTTTGTGGAAAATGATCTTTCATGTATTTTGTGGGTTGTTTTTACCTTTTAATGGGCAATGGCACAAAGGCATTTCTTGTTTCTCCTTCACTCCCCCACTTTTTTTAGCAGAAACTCTTGTGATTAATAAGAAAACAAAAACAAAATGCAAAGTTGCCTTTTTTACTGTTGAATTTCTCAGTCTTTTTTGTACTTTTTAAAAAGTCTCAACTTTTGAAGGGTTCAAGGTTGTTGGAGTGCTGTCTGTGGTCCTGGAGCCCAGGATTTCTGGTCTCCTAGCTCACTCATTGGGAGGAAAGAAGAGCTGTGTCCAACACTGTGAATTCATATTCAGCAGTGGCTAATTACCACTAAGCCATAACAGATGGTGGAGCCCATAAAGGTCATCTTTGTTTGTCCAGCTTCTGGATGTAGTCTTTGCACGAGTTGTGGTTTTTGCCATTGTTTAATATTTGGATGGCACTAACAGGCTGGCCACATCACTGCCTTGCTATATTCAAAATGGTGGCAGTGTCAATGGAGGAATGACATGCAGGGTAGAGGGTCTTACCGCAGGAGATAGAGACTTCACTTTACTGACTTCCCAGAGGAGTCAGTAAAGAACTGATGACTTTGGAAATACTGCAAGTACTGGCAGGAATCTCCTTAAGCTGTGTTTTGGATTGATGGACAGAGGGTCAGAGAAACAAATGTGCAAGTGTGGTGCTTGGGTACAGGGAGGAAAGGTAGTAGGACAGTAGAGTTTTCTTGGTGTGCCATCCTGATAACTGGCTGCAAAAAAATGGTGAAACTCTGCTGAACCATTATTACAGGAACAGCTTATTAGACCATTCAGAGTGGAAATGCTGCTTTAGGGTCTGTTACTATCCAGGACAGAAACTTCAAAGGATCAGCCTACAGGAAGAAAAGGAGGCTTGTTCAGTGTTTATTCTTTTTTAATGATACTGTAGCTAAACTCCAGGAAGTGGTTTGAACTCTACAGTCCTGATGACAATGCAAAAACATATCTGAAAATCTTTTATAGAGACATGTCTGATTGACATCTCCTTGATAGATTAATTATTTCCTAAGTAATTATGTACTGTACTGTCCCCCAGTGGGAATCCTAGACGTGTGTCTCAGGAGTGGGGCTCCTTGCAAATCAGACGAATGGTTCAGATCTTCTATCAGTTGTCTCTGTTCAGTTCACATAGGATTTGTGGGTGCCAAGTGTGTGTGTACGTACAGGTAATGTATGCCTGTATACCTAATACAAAATAGAGCCACCAGGTAATGAAGTGACATTGTTTGTACTGATTTGAAGCACTCTTAATTTTTCCCTGCTGTGGTGCTCATTTTCAGTTTGCCTCTGGTTACCAGCATTCACTGCATAACTCGGCTCTCTGCTCTGATTCATTAGCAGTGATATTTAAAGTGTAAACACAGTGCTTGCACTGCTGGGACATGTAGATGTGGTCTCGGGTTTGCCTTCTTGGAAAATCTGCTTCTGACAGTGTTTTCTTCTCAGATCTCTTTAGGGTTAACTCAGAACCATCCAGAAGGTGTTGTAAAGTAGTGGGCATGACAGTTACACATCTGCTGTCTGCCTTAGAGAAATGCAAACCTTTTCTGACGATAGCTTCACAAATAAATAAAAATTTCCCACAGAAAACTGATCAGCATCAAATACACCCCAACCAATACCATTTCCCCCCAACCCTGTACGTGTTACCAGGAGCAGCTTCAGTTTTTAAGATGATGGCAGTTCCCTCGTTAGATCTATGCCAAATCAAGAAAAACAAAGGCTGGAAAAGCATGATGTGGCTGATTGGTTTTTTTTAATGGATTTGGAGTCTTAAACTACTTTAAACTGCAATGGCATTGAATAAGGGCTAACAGCTTCATATTTAGGACCATGGAGGGCTGTAGTGTTCTCTCAAGCAGCACTGATAATGGAAGTCTAAGCATAAGGCTTTGTCTGAAATGACCCCAAAAGTTGTAATCTTACTGCCTCGTTAAAACTCCCAATAGCAGCCATGGCTGTGAGAGGTTAAGAAGTGGTGCGGGATTTGGAATAGAATGGCGCTTTTTTCTTCTCTCAGAATCTGATGAGGACAAAAGCGTCTGTGAAAAAGAAAGGTCGCAGGGGTTCAAGTCGCCTGTGAAAGTGTGCTGGGGACAGGGTTTGGGTTGCTGCTAACCCCTTTTCAGGGGTTACATCGCCCTCTTGTGTGAACACTCAGTCATTTTGGTATGAAATTCTGTTGAATGGGAAATGCAGATGTTGGCTTCTTTTTGCCAATGCTTATATAAAACTGAACCCCGTGAAATGTCACACTTGTGGTAAATCTCTGCACAGATGCCCTGTCTGCCGCCTTTTTCCTGTCTGTGGGAGATATGAAATAGGATGCTAGAAACCTTCAAGTTTCTTCAGTTTTGCTTTTCAGCATCAAATTATTGAAATTCTTTAAAAGTCAGTTTTACTGACACCTTCAAAAACTTAAACCTGCAGATACCCTACCCAGATACTTAGTTCAGTCTCACAAGAGAAATGAAGTACAGGGGTTTCACATCAGTTTCAGAATTAGCAGAAAATTGCTGTAACTAAAGCACATCAGTGTGACAGGTCTGTCATTCTGAATTTTTTTGGGGGGGTGGGAGAGGAGTGGATTATAATATTTTATTTGATTTAGAATCAAGATATACTGGCTGAGCAGTTTGTGCAAGTTCTTTGACTTTGCAAATTTCCAGATAGCTTTCATGAACTATATTTGGCTTTGTCAGTGCTGTTACTCCATTAGGTTATTGAGTGCTTTACAAGCTGGCACTGTCAATGTCATCTCTCCCTATCACTTCATGTTCTTCTTCCTTTCCCATTCCAGTCAATAAAAAGGCGAAACAAATATTTTCTGTCTGTCCATTTTGGCATGAAGCCTATGTTATCAAACCATGTCCGAGAAGCATTATGTTGCTGGCCTAGCAACTGTATTTCAGTATCCAATCAGCAAAGAAAATAACACAGAAAACAAGGCAATAAGTTTTTAAATTATACAAAAGGCTCTTGAATACAGTTTTTTGGCATATGGAAGTTTATTAGAATACTCCTGCAGATGCTATATAAATATTTAATGATCATATGTAACAATAGTTTGATAAGTAAGTAGATATTAATGGGTTACTGAGATTTGGATATTGATTGCTGGCCTACTGCACAGAGTAATTGTATTCATATTTAAAAATTCCTTGCATTGATCTGTTGCATATGCATGGGAGCAGTCTATAAATTATGGTATGTGACTCAGATTTCTGCGATAACATTTGAAGCAATGTGTTTGATATTTTCTTCACTTTTCTTTCCTACAGGCAGAAACGATGAATGCCACTCTCTTACGGGTTCACCTTGAATGCAGTTTACCTAATAACACATTTCAGCTTGTTAAGGTATGTTTTATTATTATTTTATATATGTCTAGGTCTTATTTTAAGCCAGGCTTAAAGGGACACTTTCCAGAGCTCTAAAAGTTTTAGCAACAGTGCAGTTTTCAGTGTCTCAGTTTAAGGGGGAATTGTGCTTTTATAGAACAGTATCCTGGGATGCAATTAAATGTTACACATATCACACTAAAATCTTTAGGAGAGGAGGAGATGAAAAAAGATACCCAACACCCCGTAAGCCCCCCAAAAACCAAACCAAAACTGGTCCAACAGGCTAGGTGTTCTAATGTGTGGATGTTGTACTACTTACATGGGGCACAAAAATTGTGAGATTCCAGTAATTTCATTTCTCTAGAGATGCGTCACACATGTCTGGTTCACAATGAGAAGTCATCAGTGAGCTGAGAGGGTGAAGCCTGGGCTACCTGGTCTCGGAGGGGAGCTCTGAAGGCGGCCACGGCACTGGGCAGAGCTGAGGAGGGGCGGGTGTGCCAGCAGAGCAGTGCCATCCAAAAGCACCGAGGCCCAGACTGTGGAACTGTATTTTTGTATGTTGCATATGGCACTGTCCTGTGCTGTTCCTTTGCCATGTTTTGTTCTTGCATTGCATAGTACACAGGACCAGGCTTGAGGTGCACCTGAACATTTGAGGTTCCAGGGAGTGCAGCTGCCTGCTCTCTGATGGGAGCTTCCTAAGGGCACCCCGTGCCTGTGCTGCAGTCTCCATGGCAGCCTCCTCTCCTGCTCCTGGAAGCCATTTCAGGTGCTGAGGGTTTCTTTGATGCTGTGTGAGCTGGCAGCCCATCCCCAGGCGCTTCCCCACTCCTGCTGTGCTTCCTTGCAGCGCTTCAGATTAGTTGAAGGTGTTTTGCTGTACTTTTGAGAGCACTTAATGTGCCAGTTTTTTTCTCTTCTACATCCTGAGCAAATTATTTCTCTTGATATAGGGCATTAGAGCCTGGGTTTAGCAACCTTTATGGTGTGATGCAGGACCAATTTATGTTATTCATTGTTGATTGTCCAGTTTTGTTTTGCTTTGTTTGCTTTAATTTTTTTTTGTGAAATGGTGTCTGTGTCTTTGTAGTTGTAAGACTCAGCTCTGTTAACAGCAGCCACTTCTTACAGATAGAATAAGATTCTACTTGTATTTATCTGAAGTATTCTAGCCAGACGACAGTGTTTTCTATTAAGAATTGTACATGTATGTTTGTTTTTTTAAAATTACTTCAGTGAGAAATGGAGACAAAAAACACAGGATTTGGAAAAATTAACTATAAACAGACCAGTGAACATGAACTGTCTTCCTACCATTAAGACACATGCATCAGTCTGTTTATGGCACATTTTATTGAAAGCAGAGGATTTAACAAAGGAAACTGTTTTGCAGTCCCTGAGGTGAGACTGACTAAGACAGTTTATGAATTTGCATTCTCTCAAGGTTCAGTGTCCTTTTTAGTTGTTTTTGTCTTTGTTTTTGCTGTGCTGTCTGTACCTGCACTGTGTTTGGTTTCTGCTGAGATTTTAGCCGAGGTCCTAATTACTCCTGTTTTGTCAGTACTTTGGTGCTGCCAGCCTTGTCTGTTAGATAATACCTTTGTTTAAGTTCTCAAGATACCATACTGTAATAACTTTTTTCTGTTCTATCCCCCATCACACACGATATCCCTTGTCTTGCTTCAGAGCTGCTGTTTCATGTCTGATGACCCAATGCTGCTAGAAATGAGCTTAACAGTAAGAGTGGAAAATGCTCAGCAAGATTTTGTGGATCACAGACAGTACTTACTGGAGAATCTTTTTGTTGTTTATGTAGCAATGGAAAAAACAAAGACCTCAGGTAAGTCCTAAATATTCCATTTAATTGTAATACAACTTGGTTTTATACATAAGTTGTAATTTGTTGTGCAAAATTGAATCAAATTCAGTTACAGCCTGATTTCATGAGTAAGAGAAACTCAATCAGTTCAGTTAAATGCAGCTTGTCAGAGAACTTGTGTAGGGTAGAGTTACCTTAAACACAGTTTTCTTCATGAAGGTTAACAGTGATAAAGTTAAAAACTGTATCTGTTTCATTCCTGTATCTGTTTCGTATTTTATAATTCTTTTATCTGTATTTTTATTATTTTTTTAATATTTTAATCTATTTTCATTCTTTAGTCTCCAATGCTTATGCATCTACTTAAGAAGAATGGGAAAGACATGGTCCTTCAACTTTTACAACTGCATTTCTGGTTTCTCATTAATTAAATTTGCCATAATGGGACTGTGAATGCAGAATGGTTTATACAGTACTGGGAACAGTGGCTGTTGTGGAAAGGGTAATGAAGTAATACAGATGTGCACATCATTTGTTCTTGTAAGCTAGAATTCCACAGGCAAAACAATCAACTCTTTGGAGTTTCTTTATGCTGCAAATCCTCTAAATCCAGGGGATTTAAAATTATTTATAGAGCTTTGCAATCTGTTAGACTAGCTTTTTTTTTATGTTTCTGCCAGTTTTACTTTCTGATTGGAGAAGAAGGAACTGCTTAAGAATCCAGATTAAAATAATACTTTCAACACACTTGTTAAAGAACATGATCTTTTTTTATTTTATTTCATTTCTCATGGTACCTTACTGTAATGAATTTTTGAGAAGTCCCTTTCAAAATCTTGTCACAAAACAACAAATGCAATATGTCCTATTGCCCTTGTGCCTGTTCTGTGATGTTTCACAACTGAAACTGAAATACCTACTGTAAACCTAGTTTCCCTGTCAGTGAGATGCTAGTGCTTTGTTATATTGCGTTGTGAATGTGCATTGATGCTGGTAGAAAATTGTTGGCGTCTTGTGTCAAGGCTGCTCACTCTTAACACTTTCAATGGTTAACTTACTAGAAGTATGCTTTTAGGGCTGTTTTTTGTTAAATGTAGTGCAGTTATAAGGCCTCATTGTGCTAGAGGTTGGTCCTATAAGCCCTATGGATTTGGTGAGAAGTTCCATGAGTATCAATTATGGTTTTACCATATCAAACAACAATACTTGCTTGCCTTATATTTGAATAACGAAATAAGAAATGTAGTCTGGAGGGGAAAGTCTAACTGACTGACAGGAGTGTGGTGCAGTGCTAGTCTCTGTGTGCAACATGTGTCAGCACCTAAAGAGGGACAGCAGGTAGGCAGGTTCTGCACAAGAGAGCTCTTGACCCTGTTGAAAGGTTGAAGAGGAGTATGCATTTTAAACAACTCTGGCTATGTGGAGCATCTCTCAGAATAAGTGGATTTTTACTCCTCCATCAAACATTTGCCAGCTCAAGTCATGAATAGTTCTTCCTTTTTACAGACGTAGCTGTCACACAAAAATTTTTTAATTTAAATTGGATTCCATCTAATATGATTGTTTGACAAAACAAGAATGCTTCCATCTTTGGTGAACTTACCTTGGTGTTCCTTCCTTTGGACAGGTCATTCATCAGTAGATGTTCATATCATGCATTCTGGAAACAACCTTGTGCATATACAGGTAATTGTGGGCAGAAAGTCATAATTTAGAGCCTTGAATTTCATTGAGAAATTAACTCGCTGACTTTCTCTAAAAGTAGATTGGTTTTGCTAATGGTAAATGTCACACTTTTAAATTTTAAAAATGTGCCCAAGTGTGCCATAGATCCTTGAGATGATGAATTGTAGTTCAGTGATGGATTTTATTTTTTTTTTTTTTAAGATATAAGAGCTCTTAACTTAGATAAAAATTCATTTAGAGGATATGAGAAAATGGCAGATGGTGGCCTGTAAATTTGACAAGAAGATAGACTAATACAGGAGCTGCAATACTAATAATGGTAGTACTGCTATAAAAATGATTGTGTCTTACCTTCTTGCAGGAAATACGGCAGTTGTCACAAAAAGACACATTACTTGTGGAGTTTGAGCCAGTACTGCTATCTTCATCGTCTACTAACTTTACAAAAGTTGCTTCTATTTCTTGTAAAGGTACAGGATACATATATTTAGAGATAATGTGATTAAACAGGATTTGATTATAAAAGGGTAGCTTTTTTCAGCAGAGACTGAAAGATTTCAAAATCTACTTGTCTGGACTTTTTTGAGAAGAAGGATAAATTCTTTCTGCTAATTGTTTCCACCATTTTTGTGTGTGTATGCTTCCTCTTAGGCTGATTGAAGGCTCTAAGCTATACATATTTCAAGAAGGGGCAGAAACATTTGCTAAAACGTTAGCATAATTATTGAATATGCTTTTTCAACATCCTTTTATAATTTATGGGAGTTTTTTTTTGTTTCAAATATGTTTTCTAAAAGGCTGTTGCGCTTGGGTGGTCATTTTCTATGGCATTTCTTGGCAGGATCATTGAAGAGGTTTGTCTGAGACCAGACGTGATTTTGGAAGAGCAGAGGTTGACATTTAAGCATTCCTGACTACAGCCTGTTTCCTATTCTGACCACTAGACTGCAGTGTACAGACTTTAAACATTTTTTAAACAGACTGCTTTCATAATGACACTGAGACGTGTTTTTCCTACGAAAACAAAGGGCAAATAAGAAAAAAGGGACTGTTACATTAAGTGATTCTTTTTTTTCAGGGCAGTTTTTCACTTACTAAATGGAGGTAGCATGAACTATTAAGAAAGAATGCTGTGCCAGTGACACACAGATAAAACTGGTCGGCTTGCCCTTTGCAGTCTTGTGTGTGTGTTTTCAGCACTCATAAATTCTTCTAAGGCAAGGCTTGAAACCTCTGAAAGTTAGAACACAAACAGTTAGATGCTTTGCTCACCTGTGTGAGTGGTGGACCAGTGTTCCCCCTTGTAGTATTCTTGCACATCTTCACATGAAAATCATTGTGGATATGCTTTCGTTCTGGCTGATCTGTCTGTGTATCTGCTCTTTGCCCAGATGTATCCTGTGACAGTGAAAGTCTTTGTTTTGACAATAAGAAGAACAATCTATTGGAAGGCACTACAACACTAAAAGCCTGTCTTTCCTGTCCTGTGATGGAAGGGTAGGTTGACAGTGGATTTTTGCGTGCTTGTTAACACTCACTGATATAATAAAAATACCATACGCTATTTTTAAGGGAGAAAAGTTAACTTGCTTTGTCACTGAATTATTACAGGGTCAGTGAAGAGGCTTCTTCCTCTTATTGGTGTATCACTTGCCAGTACAGACCTGTGACATTTCAAGTAATAGTCCTGAATTTTATCCCAAGAAGAAAAAGATATGCCTTAGCAGCTCATATCATATGTGTTGCTTAGTCCGTGATAAAATTTCCAACATACTTGTTAATGTAATACAGAAGCTGAATAGTTTAGAAAAAATGTGACCTCTTTTCTTTCTTCAGTCTTTTGCCATCCAATCTACAGTATCACAGAGCAATAGGCAATGTAGCATAACAAGAGGATAGAGTTTTTGCCTACCTCTTTTATGTGTTTCTTGTAAATTTTTACTGTCTTACATAATTACTCCAAAGGAAATAATTCTGTTCTTCTCAGTAAAACCTTAAAAAAGTTTCATTATGCAAGAATACTGAAGTATCGTCTCTTGTATGGGCAAGTTATGTGTGTTCGAGGACAACTGCAGATGGTTTTGATTTTTTTTTTCCTGTATTTACTTACAGGTATTTTGATATAGATCCTTCTGCAGCATTGTTTCATATAGAACCGCATCGTAATACTTCAGGATTTTGGTCCATATGGTTTACAAATAATTTTGACTTCAGCATTGAATTGAATGAAGTCTTCATAGCCAGAGAAACAAAAAACATAGTAAAGGTAAACTTTATTTCTTCTTCATACGATGTTTTGTCTTTGGTTTAAGGATATGGAACTTTGACATACCAAGTAGATTCTTTGAAGAGCTCTGCATTCTCAGAGCTGGTTGGAATCAGTTAAAGATAAAGGTATACATACATCTGTAACTGTTAGGTCCTGAAGAGCTTACTGTCTCAGGAGGCATTACTCTCTAGCTTAGTTTTATATTGTTTTATTAATAACTGTTCTTTCATTTGAGTTGAAGCTACAGATGCATCAAATTACAGACTATTGCTCTGTTCTCAGAATTGTCGCATGGTGTTTCAGCTCTTCGGGATTCAGTGTTTCTTCACAGGCCATAGTGGAAGTCTTCAGTGCATGGATGAGCTTTGAAGGCAAAGCCAATAATTTACTTGCACAATTGCTTGATTAAAACAAGGCAAATCTGGTTTATGAATACAACTAAATGTGTCTTTATATGTTGATAGGGGATTTGCATACGTGCACTGCATGGATCAGTTGTGGTCACATATGTGTATGTAGTAACAGCAAAAACATGAACAAAGAGAAAGTTCACATTCCTCAAGGTACCACTTGCACCAAAAAATGGAGTACCAATTTTAATTCAGTTTCAATTTGATTCTTTTCAGATTCTGGACTTTGCTGAACCTTTGACTCTACCTCCAGGCTGCTGGAATGTATTTTCTTTGAAGCTCAGTGTGAAAGACACTGCAATGAATGTGCTCTCTAGTATTTGTTTGGCCACAAATGTGGGAGTGATGTTTGAAATACCTCTGCAGATATATTCGACTGTGTCCAAGGTATTGTATTCAGTTGTACTGATACCTTATTAGGCACTGCAAATTCAACTGCAGCAGTGTTTCTCTCAAGTCAGAAATCTGTTCCTTAGTTTTGAACGTGAAGATCAATACCAAACACCCGTGAAACCATTCTGTAGCTTGAGAAGTTAAGGCCCCAGAACTGAACTGGTATTCAGTTATGGAATAACCGAACTATATATGGAATTGTAGTTCTGGGGATTTTTTATTCCTTTTTTATTTTATTCGTTGAAATGATTCACTGAGAAACTGAAATTTGGTCTCTTGGCTTGTCATATGGTCAGAATTACTTTTTGTTTTGTTTCTCCAACAGGGAGATCTTAATTTTGAAGCAATTGCCCATTGTGATATTCAGTGCTACTTGGGAAAATCTGTTGCAGGTAGGCTCGTCTTAGGCTTTTTTTAGCATCTAACAGTTTTATTGTAGAAAATTAATTTTATGTAGCAGGACTTGTAATGAGAATATTGAGCTGTTCAAATAAATGCTTCATTTTGTATTTTTTTTAAAAACATCCTGTTTTCTGGGACTATATAAATGGCTTTGAGCAACCTGTACTGAGTACATGGTGCACTGTTTCAGACCTCTAATTCCACAGCATGTGCTAAGCAATTGTTTTGTCTTGAAATATTTTTTTTACGTAATATTTAAGATTTTCCTATAAGTTCTAACTGGTGCCAATTGACTGGCATTTACCAAAGTACAGCATTAGGTATTACGTGGATATACTGCCTAAAGAATGTTGAATCTATTAAAAGCTGACTCAGAATGGTGGTTTTAATCTCTCTGAAGTAGGGAATTTCAGAAAGCTGCTGGGTCGCATAGGCTTTAGATTTTTAAGTGATTGCTTTCCTGAATGTGTTTTCAAGATAATTTTTCCCAAAATGTATTTTTGTGTGAGGATATGAAGAAGATAATAGTAGCCAGTCAAATGTAAGAGGAAAATTGAGGTGACTTACAGAATAAATGTGGCTTGAAGAATTACTGATACACATGGACACTTAGGTCCATATCTTAGAAGCAAGTGCTTGCCTTTTTTTTTTTTAAATAACTTTAAATTATAATATTTAAAAATAATTTTTTCTATAATTTAATATAAAGGAATATGGCTCATACAGCTGAATCCTTACAGTTTACTTTCTTTCCATTCTAATTATACGTATAATGAGTTTCTTACATGTAAGTATTCTGTCTTCTGGTTTGGGATACTTGTATTTGTTTAAAAGAAAATGCTCAAGCCTGAAAATACTTACCTAATGAAATTGTAGCTGGATTATTCCAGTCATCAATCTCAATTCATCACTGTAGATATTAAGAATTGTAAAATAAAGTACATGCACTTTCAAGATACTTTTTGTTTTCTTTCAAAAGAAGTTTGCTTTTCTAACTCATTTCTACTGTGCGAAAACGCTTGAATCAATATGAGTCTAACTTTATAAAAGGCATTAATCTTTAGGCTGATGTAAAGCCTTGCAGTTTATCTTAAGAATTTGAGAAAATTATCTACACCTAGAAGAGCAACTAAGATGAAAATATGATTTTTGCCAAACTGTGGGATTTGTTTTGTTGCCTGGTGTGCTGCTATAATTTTTTACACTATGCAGTACATTACCCTGTTGCTTCACTGGCATCAGTGGAGAATGGTGTGTAGACTACTGATAGCATGATGACTTTTCAACGGTATCCATTAAAAATAGTGGCAGTAAAAAGGGCTTACTCAAGTGTACAAAGGCTATACAATACCCATATTCTTGTTTGCATGTACAATTACTGTGTTTTTGCAAATGTATTTCCTTCAGCAAATCTGTTATGTAAAATAATTTATATACCCTCACTAATGCTTACTTTGAATGGAAAAAGTTGCCCTTTTTATTTTGGGCTCTGGACCCTTTGCAGATACTGATTACTCATGTTCAGAAGTAGATTGATGTAAAGAGCAAATACTTTATCTCTGTATAATCTGAAAAATCTATTATCGTTTTAGCAAATCTTCTTTGGCAGAAGAGTCTCTCTCTGGACCGTTCTGCCTGGAACGTGGATTCTGAGCTTGCAAGTGACCTTTATGAAAGATGGCAAAAAATAAGACATGGGGAAGCCTGCAGGTCTGTACAGAATCTGTTGAGGTTCTTGATTCAGGCCAGTACAGTGGTCTAAGGAAGACTATTTCTGTTATGAAGTATTCTTAATTAGAACGTATTATTTTGGACCTTTCTACACTTGCATTAGTTATTTTGAAGCACCTGATGTTTCAGAGCACCCCAGACACCCCCAACTTTGATTTCTAGGCACTGCCAGCCATAAGTAAGCTTTTAAGGTGCCTGAACTTTAGATTGTAAATAATGTTCTGGCTATAGTTACCTCACTGTGGCTACCTAGCATGAAAGCAGTCAAAGCATGTTTTATCAGGTCATTTATGGAGTTGCATGACTCTTTCATCAACAGGTTGCATTGCAGTCTTTTTGGAATTAGATCTTTTATCAGCTTCCAAGATTTTTAAACCCTGATGTACATACACAAAAGTTACACTGACTCTCTGCTGCTAGGGTACAGCTCTGTGCACTTTATTTTGTAAAGAACGTTTTCGAGGATTAGTTGATGTAATTATAGGTCCTGGAAAATCACCTTTTTTCTTCTGTTCTTTGTTTGAAAGTTAAAAAAAAAGAAAAATAATGAAGTTTTCTGATTTTGCCAATAAAGCAGCAGAAATATTTTAGGATCAGCTCGCTTTATTCAACGGAAGAAGTCTGAAGAGGAATCCTTTGCCTTTTCCTTGCCACGACTGACTGCAGAGCCTGGCCTTACACTCAACTTCAGTGCCACTGCTGTTAAAAGTAGTATGGTGAGGATGGTTGTTATTACAGTTTTCTGAGTTGTGTATGTTTAGCTTCTTTGAATAAAAAAGTCTGTGGTTAATATTTGGTGTTGCTTGGCATTTTTATACTGCTTGTAAATAGTGTTTTTATCCAATTTAAGACTCTAGGTTTGTATCCCTTTGGCTGTCTGATAAGTTTCTAGCTACCTAGTTGTAATATTTTAATACATGGAGAAGAGTAAAGCAGTGTAAGTCTTAACCAACAAGTGTTCGTGGTTGTCAAAGCTTTCCTTTCATCATTGAATAAGTTAGGTGTTTGCAGTAAAATAATTGAACACAGGACTAGGGATAGGGTATACTGTCATTATTGATGCATATGTTTGTAGGATGGCCTTCCTCATGCCCCTGCCTTGTGTAACAGAAGAGTGTAAAACAGTTTTGAGAGATACAGAACTCACAGAGCAATCTTCCAGCCATTTTGACAATTATTTCTTTCTTTGTTGTCACATTTAGGTCTCTACTAACCTACCCTAGGCCAGAACCAGTCATATGGAAATTGTTTTCATATGCACATACTGTGAATTACCTTAATATTCCATTTGTCTAATTTAATTGTTAGTCATTACAGTAATGTGTATAACCTGCTTGCAATCAGACTTCTGTAAGAAAGGGTGGCACCTCACTAATTTCACCTTATTCTGTGCAAGGGCTTTGTTCACCTCTGCCTGCATAAATCAAAATCCAAATTAAAGAGTTGTTGAGGAAGCAAGAGATGTCTGTATTTTTGTACACGCAGTTCTTCAGGCACTCTTATCTGGTTTTGCAAATTATGACATTGTAGTGACATGTCCTTGCTGCATGTATGGTTATACTGAGTTAAGAGAGAAGCCAGATTGAAATTCCTTGAAAATGCAGATCATATTACCAGTGCTGAATTGTTTTATCATCCGGTTCTCGAATACGTAGTCTTTAACTTCTTCTTTTCCCCTCCAAACCGTTTAGGTAAAATATTTCGTTCTAAGAAACCCTTCATCCTTCCCAGTTACGTTACAGCTTCTGCCTCTTTCTTACTACCCTGATCCCCAGGCTTCACTGAGTCTGCTGAACAAATGGTAATAACTGTCTCAGGATACTGTTTTCCTTTTTAGAAGATAGATTTGACATGCCTTACGATTGTTGCTTACTGTTTTTTTTTTAAATTTCTAAAAGTGTAACTTAGGTGGGGACAATGTTCTGACCCATTTTGGAAGATACAGTCCTGTTCAGAGCAGATCCCTGTATGGTACATGACTTTGTAATGTACCTCATCATTGACAAAACACAAATTGAGTATGTTTTAAGCAAGTTTGTTTCTGTCAGATATGACCTATAGTTGGTTGTCTTCTAGGATCTGAGGCATAGTGCAATCTGCCCAGGTGAGGTGAACAACTTACAGAACTGGGGATGTGCCTCTCCCTGCAATACCAGTTATCTATACAGGGTCTGTAGACTGATCAGTGACAGGAGGGTATCTGAAGCATTCCACCAGGAGAAGTTTTCTTCTTAGCCTTTCCGTAGGTAGTAACCCTGGTTGCAGAGGAAACAAGAAGAAAAATTCAGGTCCCGAGTCAGAAACCTCACCATAAGTGTTTAGGGCCAGCTAAGTAAATATTTCTACATTGTTTTTGACTTTGTTTTAGAACTGAGATGATTTAATGAGAAATCTAGATTAGTGTTAGATGAACAATAAAGGGGCACCATGAGGTGGGTGAAGTTCACCAAAATAAGCCCTGGCTGTCACACTTAACTTTGGAAAAAAAAGATGTAGTTGATAGGACTGCTTGATTAGAAACAGTGGGATTACCCATGTGCTTAAGTGTAACTTGCATATTTGGGATCCAAATCCCTGTCTAATTGCTTCCTTAACATCATTTCTTTACATAGGTATGTGTATGTGCATATATATGTGTGTGTGTATATATATGCACATTAATGACTACATATGTTTGCATACTAAATATGATTTCCACATAGACTCTTTCTAATTGTTTGATATTACATTTTCTCTGTGTCTGCACACTTTCATTTCTGCAGATCTTCTAAGTTTACCAGAAATCACATCCATTAACTAGTTCTTTTTAAGCTTATGTCATAGACTGTTGTGACAAGTGAGTTTTCATTTCAGTGGCTGGAGATCCGTTAGTCCTCTGTAATCTTAATGTTACCTTTTGGTGTCCTTATGTCAGATTTTAATACTTCAATGTCAACTGGTTATAGTTTGTGCTCAGGTAAATAATCAACTGCTTGAAGTGAATTTGATTTGCAAATTATGTGATAGAAAAAGGGATTTGTCCAAAACAGATCATGAGAAGAAAGGGGGATATTTGAATAAATCAATGAGATTTATTAATGATTATTTCTTAACAGTTATATGGGCAGAAAAAGCTTTGGGGCATGTGTGGCTTAGAAATTTTATTTCTTGCTTGTGATCTGCAGTATTCGCACTGGCAGATCTAAAATGGACAGCCATTTGTCTAATTTGTAGTGTATTCTGTTAAAATACAGACCCGTATTTCCATCGTGTTTCACATCTGCCAAAATGAAATTGTAAAAATGGTCTTTATTTAATAATAGATGCCAGCATGTAAAAAGAAGTCAATGCAGTTATGACAGGCTGAATTTTAAGTGCTTAACTTTTTCCTTTTGGTTTATTTAGGTTCGGCATAAATGTGCAAGCTATTAATTTCACAACCACAGAATTCAGGCTAATGGATGAATGTTCACACAGGGTAAGATGGCTAATTTTGGTGGAAGAAATGATCTGACACACTAGAGATAACTTTTTCTAGCTATGCTACTTCCAAGTGCTGTGTAATTTAAAGCATAATGGTTTTTTGATTCTCTGTCAGTTTTGTATTTTTGCAGTTGATTATTTTTCAAAGTTTGAATTTGTTTTGAAAACAGGAACGGAGTGTGCGCATGCCTGCATGTGCGTGTGTGCATGTTAAAGAGTCCACCGTTTGCATTCCCTGTTGAGGTTTAACTTTTAGCTCCAGGTTGACCATGAAGTATGAGGCTTTTGAGTTAGTGATGTCAGGAACTAGCTGATAATGTTTTCACTAGTGGGAAATGCTGTGCAGTAGTTCACGGGAGGAGAAGGCTGGATTTCTACATTTCAGCTTTATGTAATTGCAACTCCTGCATTCAGGTTTGGAATGTCATGGTCCTCTCCAGTTCTTGTTGCCTAATTTTTACATGAGTGTGATAACATTTGACTGTCACACCAGTGATGAGCTGTGGTTAAACCCTGAGATGTTGTGTCATAGATGACAGAAACAGAGAAGATGTTCTTTCAGGGTTATTGGTGTATTCTGGTAAGAATACTGTCCAGAGTACACAGAGAATTTCTTCTTAGATTTGTGCTTTGTGCAAAAGCCTGGAATTGATGTATTTTCCTTGTAGTTTGAGCATGCTGCAGCCTCATCCTTAAAGTTCTGTGTAGATTCATATTTCTGTACATATGCTTTAAGACCTTAATGAAGTTTTTGTACTTTATAAAAAGAAATTAGTATGTTTGCTACACTAATCAAAACTGACCTTTCCTTTCTGGCAACAGTTGTAAGAGTTGTTGTGAAAGGGAGGAGACAGGAGTTCATAATTCCTAACCTGCAGGCACACTCTGAAATAGAGGAGAAGGACTGAGTTGCCCCTACACCATACTCTTGCCCAAATAGAAAACAGTGGTAGATGTTTATATCAGTGTGTGTAGTACATGTTTTTCTTTAGATTTGAAGAGCTTTGGGGAACCTGTATGATTAGATAGGTATTCATCATATATGAGATGGATCTCTACTTGTTCATCAGATCACTAGTTCTTAATATTTAAATTTTTCAATTTGTCGTCATTTTCCTTGTTGCTTTGTGTAATGAATTGCTAGGATCATGTTTGAGTGCATGCTTATCTTTTTAGGGAGTGATTGGTGAAGTTCGCAAATGCCGTATGTGGCTTGAGCTTAATAAACACTACCCGTTAAATGCAGTTTCTGAAAGTTTTTCTATGTTATTTTTCATAAAATAGCCTAAAAATAAAAACTTTTTGAACAGAAAAAGTCAGAAAAACTGTTAATTCTACAGCCATAAATGAAAAACAACTAAGCAAGAGCCTGTTTTGGAACATTCATGGTTGTTTTGACTGCCATAGGAATCTGATCATGTCTTTCTGAGAGAAGACTACCAGTTTTGGAAGAGCAAGTTTTAGGGCTATTTTCTTTTTTTTTTAAGGGCAGAAAGAATAAGCAACAGTATCAAAAACAAAGGAAAAATTTACATTATTTCCAGACTAAGTGAACTTCTGGTAGTTTTGGTTTTCAGTTAATATAGTAGGGAATTCACTTTGGCGTCTTTCCAGTGACTCAAATAATCAGCATATTTGCCAACAGCCCCTTTCTCACTTAAAACAAGTCGTAAGTTATATGCTGTGAGGGTATAATGGTTGCCACATTTCCCTGTGCAATCAGTACACTGTCAGTTCTTATGTTGTGAAGTGTTTCAGGATTCCTTGAATATGAAAGACACTATATAATTCCTTTTCCATCTGAGCAAATAAAAACGTTTTTTAAATAATGAAGTAATACATTCCTTATAATTAAGTGCAGTAATATGAACTTTTGCTCAAATAAACAAACTTATCTGGTGTTTTATGTTGTCAAAATGAAAGACTTTTGTATAACAAGTTAGCAGTTTCTGCACCTTGCCAAAAAAAGCCTTATGTGGTGCTAGTAATGATACAGTGCTTTCTTTGCTGACATCTTTAAAAACACATTTTTTTGTGAATGAGAAGTGCATTTTTGTTTAACAGAATGCAGATCAAGAGGATCTCATCATCAAGAAATGCAGTTCTGAGCTGCTTTTGTTAAGTTTACAACCACTGGAAACCAGAAAAGTTGGTGTAATTTTTACACCGCTTGACTACAAAAGAGTGACTTCTCTTATTTTAATCAGGTAAGCCAAGTTTCAGTGGTAATTCAGAATGAAACAACTCAGTCTAAAAACGAATTTGCAAAATCTTGAAGCATGGACAAATGATCAGAATTTGAAAGTCAGAATACTTCTGGTTTCATAAATATTGCTTAAAGTGTGTTTGTGCCTTAGGTCTCAGTCATTAAAAAATACAGTCTTTTTTTCTTGATATGTTATCATTGGGTCATAAAATGCATATGAATATACTGAGGTAATTCTGAGTTAAGAGAGGAACATGTTGCGTGGCTTTGCTATTTTGAACCTGACTACTCAATAATGATAGGATTTACGTATTCAGTGAGTCTTATATGCAGCCAAACATTGGTTGTCTTTGTAGGAAGACAGAGTTTATGGAAGAGGGAAGCATTTTTACTGTGTGGCAGAGTTGTTGTCCAGTGGCAGGGGTTACAAACTTTGTTTCTTCACTGTGTGAAATTCACTAGCGACTGGTTCTGGAGTGATCCTGTCTCTGTGTACAGGAAACCTGTCCAGATTTGGCCACTGACGCTTTTACTGAAACACTGTTGTCTTGGTTTGGCAAAGCCATGATTTTGCAAACTTAATTTGTGTTTTAATGACTGACTGAGTTCTATATTATGGCAGAAACAACTTAACTGTTCTGGATGTGGTCAATGTAGAAGGCTTTGGAGCCAAAGAATTGCTTAAAGTAGGGGGAAGACTCCCTGGTGCAGGAGGATCTCTGCGATTCAAGGTGCCAGAGGCTACACTGATGGACTGCAGACGACGTGAGTAAGAATTCGCTGGTCTCTGGTTTTGTAGCTGGCTATGTTACTCTGTAGTGGTACTGACAAGTACATTAATATTAAGTAAACAGAATGTTAAAAGCTGAAGAGTTTGGTCATGAGGGATGTAGATTCTGCTTTTTTGAAAACACTGACCGAGCACAGTTAAAAGTTCTAGACATGCATCACTGCAAAATAGTCTGTATTAAATGTTGGTCACTTCTGTGTTTTTTATTAGATTGTAAATAGAAACAAATTTATTTATAAATGTAAGAAAATAATTTCTGCACACTGTAAAATGCTCTCTTTTTTTCCTTTAAGAACTGAAAGACAGCAAGCAAATTCTATCCATTACGAAGAACTTCAAAGTAGAGAATATTGGGCCTCTTCCTATAACAATTTCATCAATGAAAATCAATGGTTACAGTTGCCAAGGATATGGATTTGAAGTGTTAGACTGTCAGGAATTTTTCCTGGCTCAGAACTCATCACGAGAGATCAGCATTGTGTAAGCACTGACAAATTTGCTGACAAAATAACTGTAGCGGAAATTTGAAATAATTAATTTCGGTAACAGATCCTCCAATGGCATACTCACACACAGACTTTTGAATGTGAATTTTATAAGCATTTTCGTAAGGGTAATACTAACAAATGGATAATATGCTAATGTTTCTTTATAGGACTCAAAATTTTAAAAAGCTGCATACTTGCTTTTGTCAGAGTATTATGAAGTAATACATTAAAGCAAAAGACTTGCCACAATTTTTAACTTGATTGTTATTCTCTAGCTTGTTCCAAACATTGCACATAGTTTAAAACTGATTCTTTTTTAAATCATCCTGAGTGAAAGATACTGTGACTTAAGCACAAGTAGAGTTAATATTACTGTATTAAAGTAACTGCAGTTTCCTATACAACAAGTATCACCTCTGCTGATTGGAAGGGCAAGTCATTTGTTCTAGCAGTACCCATGGCAGTCAAATAGAATAATGAGGTGGGACAGGGAACTGGAAGAAGAGGCAAATATGATGTTTTCTTCTGCTTTCCCTGTCTTTCCAGCTTTGTACCCTAGTATAAGGGTTCTGAAGTACCATTGTACCCTGGTACCTAGTTATGAAATAATGCTGTCTTTATGCTTGACAGCTGTGATTTTGTTACAGACTGTTTGGGTTAACCTGAGTTGATCATGTGCACCTTGTTGAGGAAAGGAAAATGAGTTACAGTAGTGAGAGTATTGTGAAGAGTCACAGGAAAACCACATTAATTACCAATTGAATATGACCTAAAAGTCTTAACCTCTCTTCAGTGCTAGTGCCACCTGCATAGTTTTAAGTTGACATTTAATTAATTACCTTTATTTTTTTCCTATTATTAAGTCTGGAATTGTTTTGTATTTTTCATATCAATGTGACTTCAGAAAATTAAATTCAACCCAAAAATGGAAAAGTAACACCAGTTCTGTCTGTTTTTTCTGACAGATTCACTCCTGACTTTACGTCTTCATGGGTAATTCGTGAGCTTACACTGGTGACAGCTGCTGATTTAGAGTTCCACTTCACGCTCAATGTGACTCTTCCTCACCATCTGTTACCACTGTGTGCAGATGTGGTACCAGGCCCCAGCTGGGAGGAGTCTTTCTGGAGGCTCACTGTCCTCTTCGTAAGGTAATGCTTTTGGGGCCCCTGCAGCAGTTTGAAAGAGACCACCAGGGAAAGATCAGCAGGCACTTGTGGCTTGTCTTAGATTTTTTTTGTGATGATAGGGCTGAAATCTCTACTGCATCTGTCTCCTCAGAGTCCTACCAACTGGCTGTGACTGCTTAGGTCTGGTAACAGTAGCTCATGGTGGAGTTGACAAGCATTTCTTGCTGCTCCTCCTGATAAACTTCCATGTTAAGACTTCAATGAAAGAGGGCTAGGATACCCCCACAGGATTACCCAGGATGCTTCCCTTACTAGAAGACTTAACCCCCAACAGTAGAGACACACGTGTAACACATTACAATCTGAACATCATAGATAGAATTGGGTGGACTTAAGTATTCCTGAAAAATTAACATGAATTTTATTCATAGTTTCAGACAACTACTCGAGGACCTGCTGTTTCTTCTGCTGCTTTCCTCCTATCACATGTTAAAAGATATTTGTGTTCATTGTTAGCTTTTGCTAGGCACACTGCAAAACAGGCTACCCCAGAAAAATGATGGGGCTTGTGTTAGTTGACTCCTTGCTGACACATGGTGAACTACTTTGAAGAAGAGTGTACTTTTGTACAACAATGCAGAGTTCTGCTTCTATGCACGCTCCTTGTTTTGTTTTCCTTTACTGATATTTCACACTGTGTAGTGTGAACTGAATGCTGTGTTGGACACAGATTTAGTCCAGTGCTTTCGTCACACCAATCTTGAATTCCTACCAGAAGCAGTGAATGTGAATGCCATGGCGAATACATACATGTGCCAGTGCATACCTGAGATCCTGATGCACACAATGCTGCTTGCATTGTCTTGACACTGAAAACAGAGCACAGACGAAGCAATAGCGGTGACCACTTTGCATGATTCTAGTTGCAACAGAAAGAGACTATAGAGATCTGAAAAATCAGTAATTTCTTATTCTGTTTTCCTGCTAACAAAATTTATACTGCGTGATTGAGAAGGTGGTTTGATGAATTACAAAGATTTTTGTTCTAATCCATTTATGTTTGATGCAGTTAATACACTGTGGATAAAGAGGGTATTTTGCATCTTCATTTTTAGTTCAAAATATGGTGGCATTTGTAGCTCATTTTAAGCCAGCATTTTCTCTAGGAAGAGAAAGAGACAGTATTAAATATCAAAATAATTACATGACTATCATGAATGAATAGAAAGCACTCAGAAGACTGATAGGTATCATAAAAGAAACATAGTCATTGAGTTGTAGTGGGACTTCTAAATTATCTCCAAATCAAGGGCATGCTTTTTTAGCATGAACTTTTTCTTTGTAATTTTTTTTTCTTCATGAAGCTCATGACTGAGTTACTTTATAGAGCTAATAACTAGTAAGGGCTATAAATATAAAAGGAAAATACTATTTCAACTATTACTTTTTTCACGTTATTTTGAGTTTTCTTGTCTGTTTTTTACTTATAATTTCCAAAAAAAATATTTGAAAAGTGGATCTTGTTAGAAGCTTATTAACTTGTTTCACTGAATGTTCCTGGAAGTTGTAGACATCAGTATATTTTTTCGTCTTTGGCAGTTTGTCCCTGCTCGGTGTGATTCTAATAGCCTTCCAGCAAGCCCAGTATATTCTAGCAGAGTTCATGAAGTCAAGACAGAGGCCAAATCCTAATTCTTCACCACAGCAGAACAGCAACTCTGTTGACGTAATCAACTCTGATTCCTACAAGTAAAAATACTTTTTTTCCTTTGCTTGTACCTTGTTTATTGTGGAGTGGTGCTCTCTGTCTGTTTGTATTCTGATAGTGCTGTGGGCTGGTTTAGAGGGGAGTGTTCCAGAGAACTTCCAGTGTTGTCTATGTTTGTCTCCACACAAAAGAAATGGAAAAACTCAAGGGTTTATTAGTCTTGTTTATTGCCAGTAGTACGTAAGGTAAATAATGTGTGATGGAAGTGAAGGATACACCATGTGTGGCAGCTATGGAAAGAATGCAAAATACATTGATGGTTCTCAAATCTGACCCTCTTGAGGAGTCAGTTAGACACATGGAAGCATGTAAATGTGTTTGAAGTCTCAGCACATACTTAGTCTTGGTCAACTCTCACTGAATCAGAATGTGCTTACGTGGTATGATTAATTGAACACCTAATGCAATTTCATGGCTTGTGAATATGCCCCCATTTCTTCTCTTAGAAAAATATAAAGCAATTTATGCTAGCTTTGTAAAGAAAAAAAAATCTTAAATAAATTATTTTTTCTCCAGGGGAAGCTGCAAGACATTTATGGATTCCTATAGTTCCTCAGACAAAGGTAAAGGAAAGGGCTTCCTGTCTGTAGGCACTTCCAGCCGAAGTCAGAGTGCAGCAAAGAGAAGCCCTGCAACCTACAGCCACTCTCAGAAGAAACACAAATGTTCGGTTTACTACAGTAAGCAGAAACCAAACACAGCAGCTGGCAGTGCCATTGCAGCTACTGAAGAGAAACAGAATCAGATTGCAGAGAACCAAATCTCAGCACCAAAAGAGGACATTTGCACTGATGTCAGTGAGAACTGGGTAACTTTGAAATATGCAAATGGAATAAATGTTAACAAAAATTTAACTCTTCCAGAAGACTTTCTGGGTAAAGAAGAAAGTACACTGAAAAATACAGTTCTCATTAAAAATACTTCTTCAGAGTGTGATCTGAAGGAAGATCTTCAAACATGTATGTTTCCTAAGGAAACTAACCTTAAAACTTCAGAAAATCTAATTGAGCTCAAAGAACAGGAGTTCTGTCCTGTGAAGATGTCCAAGAAGATACCTGAAAGTCACTTGTGCAGAAATTCACCTCAGCAACAGCCAGAACTACAGGGAATTTCTAGGAAAATTAGTGGTAATTATTTTTTCTTTTTGAAATTCTATCAGTCCAGATTCTTAGGCGAAATCTTCTGATGAGTTAATTGTGATCAGGATTTAGTCTTTTTGTGGGACAAGGAGATGGGATGTTTCTTGCAAGTTCATTGTGATTTATCTGTTTACACTCCTAAGGAAGCAACTTGCATTAAAAGTTGTTTCGTAAATCATAAATTTAGTTCCTTCACACATTTCAAGCTTATTCTGTAGCATTGTAGCTGTTAAAATAATTGATGTCCTAGATCTACTTATAGGACACAAATTGCCTTTGTCAGACACTCCGAAGTATCCCGGTTTGCTGTTATCAGGTCCACTGCCAATGTGCTGCTTGATATTTAGAGTCACCAAGCAAACATATTCAGAATGGTATATTCAGAACTCCTTTGATAAAACTACCTAAAACAACAACTGAACATCAGAATATTGTGAAGTTACATTTTGTAGGAATCTGCAGATCAGTGTTTCCCTTACTAATTGCATAGCAGTATTTTTTTATCTTGTTTTTCTTCTTTTTAAAATCATGAAACTAAACTGCCTGGGAAGTCTTGCCTCTTAGCTTCACAATTCACAATTTTAAGAGCAACAAACGAGCACCTGGGAGAAATCAAGAGCAGGGTAGGAGAATGTATCCTGTGGAAACTTGGCTTTACTAAGACACTTCACAAAGTAGCTGAATTTTGAAAACTGGCATTTGCTGTAGCTATGGCAGAGTTTATTTAGGGAGTGACCCATCACAGAAAGATTTTAGGCCCTGCTGTCATGTGTGGTTCTTACCACGGGCCTGTTGCTTCTGGTATCATCTGTGGGATATAGTGGGTACAAGTGTGCCGCCTCAGGTGGAGGCAGGATGGTTTTACTCATTCTTACAAAGTACTTTGGCATTCTTCATGTGCTCCTAAACTGCAGTGTTGTTTTTTCTTTGCTTCGAATAAGCAAAGCAAGGGGATGTGAGGATCCGTAATTATGTCTTAAACTGTATTTATGTGCACAGGAAAGTAACTTTTGAGTACAGACTGTGGAAGTCATGGTTCTACATAAACCATGTAGATAATAGACTTATTTTCATTGACAAAACTTCTGCCTTGAGAGTGTGTTTCAGAAGTCCTGGCAGTTACAGTTACTGCTCTGTCAGCCTCCCTTACCTGGTGTTTCATTCCCGAGCACTCCTTTTGCAGTCATCATGTCTGCCTGCTCCAGAGGGGAGAGGATGTCTGACTTGGAGCTAGGATGTTGTAGTTGGTTGGTAGGAAATGGTAGAAAGGTATTGGGTGTGCCTGTTCCAGTTTGAGAAGACCAGTTCAGTTCAATAAGTGATGACCTTTCTTGTGGAAAGCAGCCGAGAGTTTCAGTGGCAGATCACTGTGGATGTATTGCAGATACCTGAGATACCTGGAACCGGTCAGAGATGAAGTTAATTCTGTCCTGTCCAGCACTGACAGGGCCCAGGCAGAGGACTGTGACTCAGCTGGACAACTAAGCTAGTTGTTGAGGCATGCTTCTTCTTGAGTCTTTGATCTTTTGGACTTTGTTACACCAAAAATAATAATTCTTCCTCACAAGCCTCTCAAAGAAAGGAACTATAAATGTGAAACCCATCCTAAAGAAAAGATGACTTCCCTTTGTCTTCATAGTGAATGCATGGGGCACTTCAGAGGCGTAAAGCACCAAGTAAAGGCTGTCCATAGTTTGATTTACCCATTCTTGAAAAGTCTTCTCCCTATTCAGCTTGCAGGGGGTTTTTTCTGTTTGTTTTTTAACCCGGTATGCTCTAGCTTCAAGAGTGGTGTGCTCATAAGCATGAAGCAACAAAAAGCTACTTTTTGCAACTGCTGTAAGAATTTTTACACAGTGTTAGCTTTGGATTTTGAAATTTTCAGTGTCATCAGCCAGATATTAGTCTTCTAGTGTTTTGGACAGCGACACAAGCCTGTTTATAAAGAAAGGTGGATGTTTTGGTTGTGATTAGGAGCCCATACTCCTCCTATGCAAACTGTTGTTACTATTTAATTGTAGGGAATAGCCAGCAAGTGCCTCTCAGGAATGAAACAGAAAACTGCGAGACTTCAAAAAAGCAGATCAACCTAAAACCTTCCACAGAGAAAAAGATTAGTAAGGGACCCAAGGAAGAGCCTTCATGCTGTGCGAAAGAGGACATTACCTCTTCTGAGGTTTGTATTGTGATCTTTCTGCTTTTCAAATTCAGAATTATCTTTTCATTATTTATTTATATATGTATACACATAGAGGTATGTATGTGTATGTAGAGACTATTACGTACAGTCACAGAGCTGAAATGCTGTAAATCAGCTGACTGAGAAAGTATGCAGATGTGCTGTCCCACATCCATTGCTTTATAGAATGATGAACAGTAAAAATCAAAACAGCTCTTACATTGTCACGTGGGCTGTATCACAGCCAGAGATTGTTACTGTCAGAGCAGGCACATGTATACTGGAACCTTACGCCAGCTATCAGCCACACTAATGATGTGGGAATGTTCTCTGGAGGGGATGTGGATGTATCAGCCTTCAGCTGGAGACCTGATCTCCAAATACACAGCTTTGCATCAGAAATTTGCAATTGAGAATACAGCAAGCAGAAGCCCCATAACAGATTGCAAAGTTGCTGAGAAGGATTATTCTTCGCCTCTGGTTTCTGATAAACACATCAGACTGTACCTTCATAGAGGGCAGCATAAAACACTAAAGAACTTTATCAGGTAATTAGTAAACCCAAGAATTTGGATTATGTCTGTATCCTGTCTACTGAATAGGAATCCCAGAGCAAAAAGGTGTAAGGAAGAATTGCTAACAATGCCTGGGGAATATGTCAGAAAAGACAAGGTCTGGTGTGGTTTTGGGAACTGTTGTTAAAAACTTTCTTCCATATGCGCTTGGTGGTGCTCAGTTTGTTTCTTGCATTTTTTGAAATGACTTGTGGGTACCTTACTCCATGATTTCCTCAGTTGTAATTCAAATGAATGCCTTCCCCTGCCCCCCCCAGCTGCTGAGGAAGGAGAGAATTTATTGCTGCTGAACTTGCACACAAACTGATCATAAATCTGGCAGATGTTTTTTGTTTTTAGCACATTGGGAGTTTTATTGACTGCTTTACTTTTTCTCCCTCCATTTTTTTTTTTCCTCTGGAAGTCAGAGCTGGATGCTGTGAAGGGGAAAATGCTAAGTTTG
This sequence comes from Formicarius rufipectus, assembly GCA_013399695.1. Classification (NCBI taxonomy): domain Eukaryota; kingdom Metazoa; phylum Chordata; class Aves; order Passeriformes; family Formicariidae; genus Formicarius; species Formicarius rufipectus. Next base: position 970,241 of record VXAU01005997.1, read on the forward strand.
GGAATTCAAAAATTTCTCTCATCATCTGTTGCTGTCTTGATGGACAGAGTCTTGGAAAGGCTGGTCAGATTGATGGTGCTGCAAAGATGATGTGCTGTGGAAAGGCACTAAATCATGAAGTAACTATGCATTTGGGTCAGGTCATTTTGTCCAGAGAAGTTTAGCTAGACAAATCCAATGAAGTTCATTGACTGAGTCAACTTCCTTTTCTAACGTACATATTGTCTCACCTTATATTTTTTACCTTTAGCAAGAAGATGTGTACAGGAAGAAGAAACCTCAGGAGAAAAAGGAAGGAAATGTACCAAATATGAATTGGAATAGAAACAGAACATCTAGAAAAAATAAGAAGAAAAACATTAATATATCTACAAGGTATGTGTTGCCTCACCAAATCATGAAAAAATCCAGAGTTGCTGTAATGTTTCCACAGGTTTTGGAATAGTACACTAGGCATTATCTATTCAAATAAACACACTTCAATCCTGGCCTGAGCCTTTATTTTAAAGAATGTGCAGTACTAAATACCACTGGCAAAAAAAATTCACTTGTAAATCTGTGCGTATATAGATGCACCCCATTCTGTATTGCAGTGTTAGCTGTCTGTTACAGCCTCCGTTATAGCCTGGAATGTGCTGCCTCTGAAGTGTGGATGGTTAGCTTTCTTTTCCATTGTGTATTATGTGCAGAAATTCCAGTTGGGTATTTTCTTCAGTGAAAAAAGAAAAAGAATGTTGTTGAAATGATTCCATTTTCAGGAGAATCATCTCCTATGTTGAATAACTGGGGCAATGTTGTCTTCTAGTAATTTTGAAAGAGAAATAAGAAGAAAGGAGACAGCAGCTTGCATTTTTGCTGTAATGATTAAAAAGAGCAGCACTAGGCTCCAAAGAATATTGAGAGTAATGTGGAAAGTTACTTTTTTCTCTCCCCTGAGGATTGTTTAAATGTATTTTAAAGTCAGTTGTAAATACCTTTTAAATATTGTTTTAATGTATTTTAGATGTAAATTGTTTGGATTGTTTAAAAATGCTAGTTACAAACATTTCTGAGGAGAAAATCCTCCTCCTTCCCCTCCCCCAGCCCTTTGAATTAAGGTCACAATCCTACAAAGCCTTCAGACTTAATTTTTATTGCAAGTGGTTCTTTTGAGGTCACTGGACTTAACAAGGAGATTGTAAATCTGAAGGGGCTGTTATAACTCATTATGCACAAATTACTATTCATTGTGGGGAGTCAGCACGTGTGTAAATCTTTGCTGGATGCACACCTTGATAAAGAGAATGGATAAAATACCAGAAGTGAAATACTGAAGTTTAGCATCAGTTCCTTGAACCAATTCAGCCATTGCTGCTTTCTGCATTAGGATGGAACCATTCCCGTTCTGTAGAAATTTGACAGCTGGGTTTTATTAATTTTCTCTGATTATGATATCAAATGCAGATATTTCATTTCACTTTTATTAGCAAAAAAACCTTAAGATTGCTTCAGATTATAATTCTGTTCTAATTGTAATTATGCCAGTGAAGTGAACACAGGACACGTTTTTTTCATGTGTCTGGATCCTCATCCAGCACTACACTGTGCTTATCACTGTAACGTTTGGTTGCCTTCTGCAAGTGCATTAGAGAATGAAGTTAAGCATACACACATTGTTTTGCCTTTCCCCCTTGAGAAATAGTCATCTCTGTGGTGGGATATTGCATTTTGAGTAAGATTTTTAGGGTTCTGTAAAGTTGGGCAATAAGACTCCCAAGCCTAGTCCTTCCCCTGCATCCTACCTCAATAGCCATGTGAGTTGAAGTCTTTAATGCCTGAAAAGGAAAAATGCAGATGTAAAATGCAAACATATTTCTTTGGGTGTGGTTGTATTTAGGGTCCCTGAGCAGAGTGAGTTGAAGCATATGTGCAGTGAATTTGAAAGGCCGGATCTGAGAGCAAATATTGGAATAAGAGCCTGGTGTCCTCCGAGTAACGGGGAGAATTGTAAAGCAGACCAAAAAGCTGGGAGTTTGTCTGTACAGGGAGAAACAGGTACGCAATCTTAATTGTCTGAAATGGGGAAAGAAACGCCATGTGGATTTTGTGGTAGTAGAGCTGTATTCCTTCCTTGAGAGACCTGTGCTTTTCTCACTTTTGAACCTTGATGCTAAGGTGACAGTGCCTTAAATAATACCTGCTCACTTCTGCAGGGCTCTGCATGCTTTGTCCATGGGGTTGGTTGGTGGTGCAATTCAGAAAATGAGTCAGTCTGAAGCCATAGTACATCTGTTCGTGGCGTAGGACTGACTGCTTGTGCGTTCAAATAAATACTGGTATTAACTGAAGCAACGGTATTGCCGAGGCCAGTTTTAGAACAAGCAGGTGCCTGCTTCCTGCCTTTCCGTCAGAATTTTAATCACCTGTTTTCCCTGACTTTTTGGAGGAGGACATCTGAAGAAAGATACCAATGTGTATAGAATTGTCCTTTGCTTCTCTGATGAGATAGAAAGAAAGACTATCACTTAGAAATTCCATTACTTGCAACATTTTGTCATTGCTCTTAGTATCCAGGTTTCTACAGCCAGGGTATGTTTCATGTTTAAAATACTGTGTATTTCAAAGGACAGTATGTGCTTGTCTTTCAACCTATTGCCTGTAGCTGCACTTTATCCTCCCTGGCATTCATTTTACTGGGATGTTGTGTAGGTCAGAAGTTCTTTGTAATAGGGGCTGGTATATTTGCTGAGGCTATCGGTAAATACTATTTTCTGTCATTGTCAGTAAATTTAGAGAATCCACCTAAATTCAAGTTTTAGATGACTATTCACTGTCAAGAGTTTCTTAAATGTTGTGTTGCTTTTTTTTTTTTTCAACATCTTTAGAAAGCTTTTATCAGCGGTCCAAAAAGAAGTGTTTGGAGAAGTTTTGTTCTGATTCAAGCTCAGATTGTGGAAGTTCCTCAGGAAGTGTTCGTGCTAGTCGTGGGAGCTGGGGTAGTTGGAGCAGTACCAGCAGTTCAGACGGAGATAAAAAGCCAATGATTACTGCCAGGCATTTTCTTCCATCGAGTAAGTTTTGCCAGTAGTCCCTCTTCACAGTGGCAGGCGAAGTTTTAGTCTTTCTTCTGAATGGAAAGGGCTACCACAGCTTGGGGCATGTAACTTGCCTTTTATAGGGCACCTCACAGAAACACAGGTTGAGATTTAAAGAACTTTGTACTTGACAAGAAATACCACAAGTTTTGTACAGGTGAAGATGACCTGTCAGGCTCCTTACTGAGGAATCTACACAATTATTTTTCATGGAAAGATTAGAGAACTGAGAGTCACTAGCCAAAGCAATTTCTACCTTTGAATTTTTCATATTATTTTTTTGAAAATGTTACAGCTATTTAAGAAAAGCACAAATGAAGAACGTGTGAAAGCGGATCTGAGGATATGGGGATTGGATAGATGTGTTTGAGGCATAAGTAGCCAGGAGACCTGCACCAGTTGAGTAGTATGAGAAATGGGAGCTGTGGTTCATTACTGCAATTTTTGAATGCCTGAATACCAATAAAATATTTGAAAGCCTAAACCCTGTCACTGCCATAATTATCTAGATTGATGTGGCATTAGAAGTAAATTTTAAAGTGCTGAAGTGACACAAGCAAACCCAGCTTTGAGTACCTGAAACAATACAGTTTAAATAATCTAAAAATATGCAGGAACTTACATGTGTGTCTGTATAAAACTTTACATTACTAAATGATAGTACATGACATATCTGAACCTGAGATCTAAAAGATAACAAATTGTGTGTATTGACTTTTCTGTTGGTTCAAATTATAATGCCTCTTAAAAAAATAATTATAAAGTCAGAATTAATTTGATAGTAACAAGGAACTTCTCCATTAAGAGTATAGTAATCACTTCTAAGTCATAAAATACATTTTAGGACGATATGGACTTAGGTAGCATGCTTTGAAATTAATGGAGTTAGACATAATCTGGTCTGAGAGAAAACCTAATTAACACCATTGATGATTCCACTTGTGTGTATGTATATTCTGTATATACTTCTTTTTTTTAGGATCTATGATTTTCACAGTCATTCTTTTCTTTAGGAGAGAATATTTCACAAAATGATTTTCCATCTGAAACTCCTATCACTTTAAATCTGTCTCATAACATCTGCAATACCAGGTAAAAAATTTGAATCTACACCTGTAAGGCATTAAAGAAACACCACCAACTTGAAATCTTGTCTCAGTTTGATAAATTATAAATGCCTGTTGTCATTTTTTATGATCATCTCATTGTACTTACTAGTTGGAAGAAGAAGAATCTTCTTCGATCCATGAAAAGATACAGGCCAAATTGATTGTGCTGCATAAATACAATAAATTGTTCAAAGTGGAAGACGAATGAAAATTAGTTTTCCCCTCTCATTCCTTGCACATCCTAGCAACTTACTGCATTTCCATTTAGTTGTTTTAAAGTAGTAATGTTTTTTGAAAAAGAGTGGGAGTGAGACTTTCAAGTTGATGCTATTCTTTTAATGGGAATAATGTTCTCCTAAGTTACACAGCATGAAAATTGATTCTTCTCTCCCCCACATTCCTTTCTACCTCTTTGTTATAGCAGAGATAGAGTCTACATTTTTTATTACTATGAGTCCTCATTTCACTTCTCATTCATCACTCTCTGTTTTCAGAAATAATTTAATCCTTTTCCTTTGGGATTCTGGTGCTTGAAAATGTTTCCTTTCCATTAATTTTTGCTAGTTTCTTGGTGGATTTTGATGAATATCAAATTGGTGCTCACGTGTGTGTATGTGTCTTCATGGACACAAAAGTAAACTTGCCTGACAGTTGTTGAAACATTGAGAGGTCCTGCTGATATTCACGAACTGTAGCTTGTTTTCCAGTTTTAGAGAAGAGCTGTTGAACTAATTTCCAATAGATTGATACTCGGATAATAAAAGTGGGATAATTAAGGTGTATTAATTTTATTAATTTTGTATTTGTGATAAGTAGCTGGCTTTTATTTGGAAAAAGCTCTTAAAAATTGCACAGTAATTCAAAAATAATAATCACAACAGTGGGAAAGCAATAGCAGTCATGCTATTAGAATGTTTTTTACATCTCTATATATTTCCTTTGAAATACTTTGGATTATAAAATATAAGGGTGTCTAGACTTAAGAAATTAAATTTTCTTTTCATTCAGCAGAGACATGAACAGCATCCCTCAATATCCGGAAACTTTATGTCCCAATTTCACTGACATAGCTGCAGATCCTGACAAAAATAAAGGTCAGTATTAAAAACTGAAGCTGTTTTTTCACATTTTGTCCTGCCATTTCAGTGATGTTGCTAATGTTTGTATACACCAACCTGATACACATGTTGTTATTGGAATTTCTAAACAAGTTAGGTGCAAAGTTAGCAAATGAAGGCTTAGAACCTTGATAATTTTTAGTTCTAACCTTTATGATTTTTGTTGCTACACTCTGTGTGAAGACAGCATTTAGCTTTCAACTCATGTTCCAAATATTCTTTTTTTCATCCTCTTGCTTTGCACAGATTTATGTCCAAAAGCTGTGCAGTTGGGAGATCATGAGCACTGGTGAAGCTCAAACGTGACTCAAGTAATTTTTCTCTCCAAATTTCCACAGTTCTGACTTGCTCTCTTTGAAAGCAATAATGAGTGAGGTTGGGTTGAAGTATTAAAACTCTTGAGTTTTCATCGTTTATATTTTAAGGGAAAGTAATACTAGCTTTTTGAGTGGGATTCATAAAAGCATCATGCTACATGGTGAGGTGGAGTTTGAAAGCTGGTTAGGATGCGTGGTTCTTTGGGCAGCAGACTGCCTGCCCGTGACTGTCCCTTCCTGCTGTAGGTTTAACCTGTGTCTGATAGGATACAAATGCTGATTAAACTTTTTCCATTGTATCAGTATTAATATGTGTCACACGAAATGATGAAGTAGAGCCAATTGTAAGATCATTTTCTCATGGAAATTGCTAATTTGGATTTTTTACTTTCTCCAGCTGCCAGTTCTCACAGAGTTGATAGGAAGCCAGGTATCTGTGGGCAGTCAGGGCATTCAGTCCATAAAGAGCAGCACAATGAATATCTGCCCTAGGGGCAAAATACAGCAGTAATGAGTTCACAATTGTTTGGTCCAGTATGTTAAAAACCTGACTGTGTTCCTGCTGTAATTGTGTGGTTGGACTTCAGAGGTGGTTACTGACTGAAGTGTTGGGGGCAGGGAGGCCAGTGAGGATTGCATCCCTGCTGTCTGTCCTCCTGTGTGGAAGGATACCGTCCTGACTCTGGCAGCTGAGCACTTAAGGACTATGTAGGATTTCTTGTCCTGTTTTGTTGAATTCCAGTTTGTCAGTTCAAGTCTTTATATATCTATATATATTTCTGTTCTAAAAAACAGAAATTTTGAGATTTGTTTTAAGATGAACATTCATTGCAAAAGAACCCCAGTAGTTAGGTTAGTAACCCTGGTTTTTTTTCTCTAGCATACAGTCATTATTGTGGATCTGAGAATAGTGTCATTGTGACAGCATTTGCAGAGTCTCTTTCCTGTTTCTCTGCATTTCATTCCCCTTTCCTTTTTTAGGTCTCTACCCAACAGACTTGTGGCCTGCCCAGCCAGTCTGCATGACAAACAGTTTAAACTACAACCTTGAGAATAATATACCGTGTATGATCCAAGAAACCCCCTCTGTCCACAACAGGCAAGTGACATTTTATGCGAAAAGTATTGGTAATGCTTTGTTCAGGTTTCTTTGATGTAGAGGATTGTTGACACTTCACTCTTGGTTCTCTTTGTTAATACTCTTCCATTAGTACATGATGATTAATTTTACTAAGACAAATTCACTGCTATTCTGGTTCTCATTATAGATATTCTAGAATTTCTTTCAATTACTTACTTTTTGGAAGGCTATTAATTCCTTCTTTTGCATGGTCAAATTTGGCTCTTAAATTTGTTGGCCTCCTGCTAAATACATAGCTTCTGTATATCACAGGGTGTGTTATGTAATATGTACTTGCCTCAAAGGCATGACCAGGCATTGTTATAAAAAAGGCAAACATTCCAGTCTGAAGGTGGCTTAGGGATACAAGTTGGTATGTTTCAGGCTCTGTATATATTTGGGTTGATCTTCCTGTAGTAATGAACTTGATTAATTCTTGTATTTTACACTCCACACACAGTAAATTTGACTAACAAAATATGCAGCACGAACTAGTGAGCAGAAATACTCTGCCACCACACAGCAGTGATATATGGCCAGTTCTTCAAGTTGAATCCTTGTCATCTGAAATGACAGAGGGACCTGGGGGTCCTGATGGGCAACAAGCTGTCCGTGAGCCAGCAGTGTACCCCTGGGGCCAAGAAGGCCAGTGGTAATCTGGAATGCAGATTACCACTGTAAGATGTAAGAACACTGCCAGCAGGACAAGGGCAGTGATCCCACCCCTCTACTCAGCCCTGGTGAGGCCACGTATGGAGTGCTGTGTCCAGTTCTGGGCTCCCTTGTACAAGGGAGACATGGAACATCTAGAGCAGGTCCAGCAAAGAGCTACGAAGTTGGTCAAGGGACTGAAGCATCTCTCTTACGACAAAAGGCTGAGGGAGCTGGGCCTGTTCAGTCTTGAAAAGGGGCAACTGAGAGGGAACCTCATCAGTGTAAGTATCTGAACAGAGGGCACCAAGAGGATGGATCCAGGCTCTTCTTGCTGGTGCCTACCCATAGAACAAGAGGCAACAGGCAGAAACTGGTGCAAAGGAGGTTTCACCTCAACATGAGGAAGAACTTTTTTACTGTTCAAGTGACTGTGCACTGGAACAGATTGGCCAGGGAGGTTGTGGAGTCTTCCTTACTGGGGATATTCAAGAACTCTCTGAATGCAGTTCTGTGCCATATGCTCTAAGATAAGCCTGCTTGAGCAGGGAGGTTGGAGCAGATGACCCACTGTGGTCACCTGACCGATTCTGTGACACAGTGGTAGTGCAGAAATTCCTGAGTGATGGTTTTGGGATCCCAGCCAGACTGCCAACCTCAGTTCTGTCGTGTCAACAGACTGCGGTCCTGTTGATTGGGAGCAATGGCAAGCGGTCTGTCTGACTCTTAAGTCAGATGAAATATGTGGGAATTGGTGGCAGATTCCATATTATGCAACTTTGCTTTCATATACCCATCTCAATTTGGACTTTGTGTACAAAAATGCATGTAATTATTTATTGATATTTAGTAGTGATAGCTTACGATAGCTTCTTGGCTCAATAATAAAACTGAATGCAGTTTCATGTGCTTTTAAATGCCTACCTTTTTTCCAGACTGGATCTAGACTTGAACTGCTTCAAAATTTCTGCATAGCAGGGCTTGTTTCACTACTGACAGGTCTTTAGGAATTTCTTTTGAAAAATCTTCTTGAAATTCTGAAATCATTTTAATTAAAAGAAGTATAATTCCTGCAAATTCATCATGGCTAGACTTCGCGAACGAAGATTTGGGAATTCTTGCAAATTAATGTGTAGCTTAAGAAACAGGATTTTAGCACACATGGTGAGGAAAATAGAGATCTCCATTTTAATTGCTATTCTCAAACTTTTGAATGCTTGAAAATAGGTTATATTTCCTTCCACCTCAAATCATATTACCCATGATTGTGGGAATGAAGTACAATTTTCTTTTTACAGAGGAAGAAGCTGAACTCAGGCATAGCAAGACCCTGGTAGCTGTCACTACAGGTTGTTCATTCTCCCAGAGGAAAAAGAACTCAGTGAGAGAATCACTGTGATTATTTAGTGGTGCAGAGTAGATACTGGCAAAATAGACAACTGGAATGTGTAAAACTTCATGATCAGTTACAGGCATGTTGCATCAAACAGCTTTACATTAAATAAATATTTCTAAATAATTTTCAGAGGTTCTGCAAATTGTTTCTGACAGCAGATTTTTCTTGGTTTTGGGACAGCTTCATCGACTGGAATGCAGCTTGTGACAGCCAGTTTTCCAATATGTATTGTCCACTAGAGATGAGTGAATATGGTGCTTTTCCAGAAGGTAAGATCAAATAAAATACATGAATTATCACAGAACAGGGTTATTTTCCTCTCACCTTTTATAGAATAAAAAGCTGAGCTTGTCTTTACACATCTGGGCATTCATTGCTTAAGTGGGCTTTATGTTTTCCAGCTGACTTGAGTGCTCTGTCATGGAAATAAACAATGTCTGCATGTTGTGGATGAGAAGATTGGTCTTCATATGGAGTTATTAAGCCTGAAAAGGCAGTATGCAGGACTAGGGGAGGGAATAAAAAGAAATGCTCGTGACTAGAGTATTACACAAATCTTTTTGCACAATTTTCTTTGTTTCCCCTCTTGGCAGGCTTCTGCCTTTCAGTGTGTGAAACACATGGCCTCTTGTGACCAATTACCTTCCCAGGCTAGAGTTTCTTAGCTTGGAGAGCACACTGGCAGCAATCTAGAATTCTTTAGTATTACCTACCCAAGCAATAATTAAAGGTCAGACTACAGTATCACAGGCAGCATGGTGATCCCTCAGGTGCTTAGAGCCGAGTCATGTTGGCAGTGAAGCCAGGGTAGGTTCTGCCATGCATGTTCTGTGGCTAATTAAGACTGTTCTCCAGTAGAGGTATTGCCAACTCTTTCTCATGTCCTCCTGATAACAACTTGCTAGTGGCTCCCTAATACAGAGTGGTAGTCCTGTTGACAGAAACTGATAGGCTTCACTGCTCAGCTGCCTGAAGTCACTGAAGGATTAAGTCAGTTCTAGTCTGGCTCACTCTTGGCATGATTCAACATTCCTCCACAGAAATGTTAGTAGTGTTTATATTGCAAAAGCCTTCATTTGTCTTCCTATTTTTATAAACTGCAGAAAACATGAACTACCCCAGTGGCTTCCCAGGTACTGCTACAGTGCAGAGTACAGCCTTCATTGACCAGAACTGTCCCTCCACCTGGAATGCTCCTCCCAATATGCCACCTGCCTGGGAGCCTGCCAGTTATGTCAACTCCACAGTGAGTATTGTCCCTGTGAGGCATGGCTTTTGTGTGCTTCTTCAAAGCCTTCCTCATGCATTCCTGTCTTTTTCCTACCTGTTGCTTGCATGTTCTTCATGAATCTTTTAAGTTGCCTGATGTCTGTATTTAATTCTGGCATTGGCTGTCTGACTTTTTCCCAGCTATTTTTCAAGGATGTTACTGACCTTGTCTGTGAAATTTTAAGACAGATGCCTTTGCCAAAAAATTGACTAAAATCATTTTACATATGGAAAAGCATTTTAGACTTTTGTAGTCTACTGAGACTTTTTTCTATCAAAATCAGCTTTTCCAGTTGAGGGTAAAACGCAAAAAGTGCTGACAGCAAAACCCAAAGAGATTTGGAAATTCTAGAGCTGAATGGACAGCTGCTCTCAGTGACTTTGACAGGTTTTTTTTTTTTGCTAGGAAATCCAAGTGATTTAAGCTGGATTTGTGCCGCTTTCTGAATGCTGACTTTGACCTGTTTTACTCCATAGTAGCCATGTTTATGTCATCCCATAGTGCAGTGTAGTGACTTCAGTTCAAGGTGGTCTTTAATTGTAACCACCCCCTCCTCTGCTCATATTTCAAGATGCTCTATTTTAGAATTTTGATTTTTTTTTTCACTAACAGTAGGTTTATTTTATATGAAAATTACCAGATAAAGCAAGAACTATTTTCAACTGTAAAAGTGAAAATTCTTCTGTTAAAAAGTAGCAAAACTGGTGAGAAGACTTTTTCCTAAAATAAACATGGTTTTATTTAATATTTTATTCAGGAATGCCAGGAAACACAAAAGGTAGAGATTGGAAAATACATTAGACAATTCAGTTCATTTCCCTGGTGAGCTTTTCTCCACAATACATTTCAGTGTTTCATTCAGTTTTAAAAGTCCCAAGACTTCAATGACCTCTGCTGAGAGACTTCCTCACAGACTAACACATCTCGTCCTCCAGGAGGTTCTTCATAAGCTTTCGAAATTTTCTGACTAAATTCCCTAGCTCTCAATTACTAGTTTCTTTTTCATACTGAGTATCGCTTTCTGCTCTCGGAGTGCATAGTCTTTCTGTACTGACATATACTTGAACCTTTTTCTTGTCATTTCTAGGCATCCTCCTCTTTTAAACATGCAAATGCTGCTGTAATATTTTTGGCAGCCAGATTTCTTTGTCAACCCCTGTGCAATTTTCTACTTGTGTGTTTCTAGTTCCTCCCATTTAGTACTGTATTTCCAGGTTTTCTTTGGCAAATGGTCCATTTTGCAGTTTCCTATGATGGTTTTATCTTGCTCTACAGCCCTACCTCTCAAGCACCCGAAGCTTGTCTCCCATGTCTGGACTTTTTGGTTCCATCTGGGCACCTCAGAGTGATGTTTATGAAAGCTGCTGCCCTGTCAGTGCCACAACTCAACATTCAACCCACGTGGAGAACCAGGCAGTTATGTGTAAGCAGGAATACTATCCAAGGTTTAATCCTTTCCGTGCCTACATGAACTTGGACATATGGACTACAGCAGCCAATCGAAATGCAAATTTCCCTCTTTCGAGGGACTCGGGTTATTGTGGAAATGTGTGAAAGGAGTTTGATTTAAAAATGTGAATAAAGATGCTTGCAATTTTGATTACTAGAGTAAGCTGGTTGCTGAATAGATTACAATGTTGGTGAATATTTTGGCACTTTTATATTGAAAATAAATTTTTTTTACTGAAGTCTGAGCATTCAGTGCATTTTAAAAAGCACAGTATATTCAGGACATTGTTATTGTCAGGTGAAGGCTATAAATTTAAAATCCAAATTTTTTCATGGATAGGGACAGTGTTAATTATTAAAAACATCTGTGAACCTGTACTGCACATGTTTCTTCTGAAGTTTGCATTCTGTGGTACAAACTTGTAGGATTGGTTTAGCATTTTTAGGTAGAAACTTACAACCATAAGTAATCATATCTGTACCAAACAGTAGCACTGAGGACCTACCTGTTTATGCAGATCAGAGAATTTCCAAATGGTGCCACTTTTAGTGCTGACATAGTTTGTGGGTGTAAATTTCTGGCAGTAGAAAAAAGGCTGAATTGTGGCTTGTTTATCTGGCTTCAAAATGCAAGCTGTCACTTGGACGATGTTATGCTTGTGCAGTGTGGGTGAGTGGGCATTTCTTCCAGGAACTTTTCTTGTGACTCTTGGCATTTTGTGTTTATATTTTTAGCCTTCATGTTGCAATAGCATTTTCAGTGCATTTAATTGCACTTGTTTAATATGCCAAATCTTGAACTGAAACAAATGTTTCTTTGAGAGCAGAGTTCACACCACTCTCCAAAACAGAACGGCAGTGTGTTGGCTCATGTTGGGAGACTGAATCTCTGTAGTGGGAAAGCAACTAAGGAAGTGCTGCCACCCATGCCAAGTCTAAATCTTATCGTGCAAGCTGTTTCTGCTTACCTTTCCTGTAGAACCTTTTCTTTGGGCATGGCAGAGTGTGACTAGGTGTCAATAGGAGGGGAAGGCATCCCTTAGATTGATAGATGTCCTTGGCATGAGGGCACTTGTTAAGCCTGAAGAGAGTGTGAAGGTGGATCCAGTAGTAGCCTTGTATAGCTGCTTAAAGAAGAGCCATAGAGATGCCAGAACCAAATCCTGTGTTGTGGCTACTGGTATTAGGGCAAGTGGCAGCGGTCACAGGTTGCCATGTGGGAGGTTCAGGTTGGACATGAAGAGTAATGACTTCTAGAAGGGTTGTACAGGAGAACAGATTGCCCCAACAAGTGGATGGATCTCCGCTTGATGTTCATGACATGACTGAAGCCACATGTGACTTGCTGTAGTCTGTGGCAGTCCTGCTCCTCATGGGGGGTCAGACTAGAGACCATGAAGGTCTAGTCACCATTTTGAGGATTTTGCAAGCTTGAACAAGTTCTTTACTTTTGGCCTGCTTTTTGCTTTGTTTTCCTCTTGTCCTTTACACACAGAGTGACTGGAAGACAAGAGCTCTGTTTTGACAATAAGAGATTGAGGCGTTTGCATTTCTTTTTATTCAAAGGCAGAGCAGAAAAAGCACTGCAAAATAGCTGAGAGCCTGCATGCAAGGCTACTGGGTAATCTGGGCTCCTGGACCTAAAATCTGACCCTGCCAGTCTTACTGCATTGCTGAGCTATTGGCCCAGCTCCTGTAACTTGCTGGTTTCATCAGAAATGCCGTCCAAGGGCTTGAAATGTTGCAAGAGAAACAGCGCATTTCTGCAAGAAGTCTGTTTCAGTACATCAGCAGTCCCTGCAAAGAAGGCTTTGTGAAAGATACACTGCCAGCTACACTCTCATGTGTTTGGGTTAGCTCAGAAGGAGGTAGTGACTGGTTGGGATACTCAAAAGCTGCTGCATTTACGTGCTCTAATTGCTCATGTGGAAAGTGCTCCTAAGCCTTCCTTTGGTTCTGATGTCAAAAAAATGGGATCATCACTGAATGCTTCTCCAGACTGTGGTGTTTTAATTGCTTGATCAGGAACTAGTGCCCGGAATCTTCAGCTGCTTTCCATGATGTGTCGTGCTGGGCAGGAATCTGATTGACTCTGGAGTTTAATAGTAATTGCTTGTGGTTCTGAAGAAAAGTTCACATGTTCATATGAACTTTGATGCTCCTGAAATAGGTACTAAACCATGAGAAGTAGTCATAACAACTGAAATGCTTTCTGTGCACCTCTTGCCTATGGCAGGAGACTTCAGGAGGAATACAGTGGGAGTATAAACACAATAAATACAGATTGAAAAAAAAAAAAGTGATCCTTTGGTTTGAAATGCAATGAAGTTCTTTATTCCCTGGATAATGTTACTTGCTGTATAGTATGCTCTTTGGATTTTGGATGTACAAAGCCACGGGAAAGAGGAGAGGACATGGAAAGCTGTGCTTACTTGGCTTACTTGCTTTATTCTGTTAATTCTGTTAAATGTTTCAAGGAGATCCTTATTTTCTGTGCATTGAAGCTTAAGGACGCTTTTCCTTAAGTTCCAGTGTAAGGAGGTGCATATCCTACATCTGGAACAAACTAACAACAAAACCTCACTGAGTTCTGATAGGCACCAAGTCCCTGTTGTAAGTGAAGCGTATGTTTCAGACAAAATAGATCACTGGAAACAGTGAAGAAAACTATGCAACAAACCAAGCAAACACACTGGAGAGTTCAGAGAGAGCAAAACCAGATAAAAAATATTTGGAAAAGAGGATTTCTGTGGAAAAGTTAGGGTTGTTAAAAGTGCTAACAAAAGAGAAGGGAAATGAGCCACAAAGAGCTTGAAACAATCATTCCCTTTAATCAAACCAGAACAGATCAAGAAGCAGTTCTCCTGGGAGCTGTGTAGTATTAGGCAAAGTATTTCATATAACTTTTCATAACCATAACTAAGAAATGTAGCAAGCTCATTAAGGTTACCAGGAATAATTGCTGCCATCAGAGGACATCTGTACCTTAATGAGCAATCCATTTGAATGCAAGTGGACTTGGGCTCAGTTAAAAATCATTCCTCCTACAGTGAAAGGGAAGATGAAATAAAAAATTCCACTTCAAATTTCTTTGTACCGAAATGATTATAATTCTACTGGAATGAAACTGGAGAGATTGCTCTGAAGACCATCTCATTGTCATGAACAAAGTAATTTTTAATTTCTTGCCTTGTGCCAGGAGTTCTTTATAGCAGCATTGGGAAGCTTCACTGATCTCACTGAAACTGGTTCCATTCTTTTTTAGAGACTTCAGGAAAAGTTTGGTTAACCAAAGAAATGCTTAAAATTCCAGAGGGAAGACCAAAAATACCAGTATAAAAGGACTAGCTTGCACAGTTCACTAGTAGGGCTGGTGATGGAGGGGGGGTAAAAGCATGGGTGCACTTCCAAGTGTTGATTTCTGTCACAATGTGAATGCTACATAGTGTTAGGACATTGACTGTTTTCCCAGGAAGACAATGGGGGAGAAGTGACAGCCGCCCCTGCTTACCACTCCCGGTGGGTTTGTTGCTTCTATGTGTTTTGGGAACTGGGGACAGTGTGTTATTACTGTCCTTGATTTTCACAGGGTATAGTGGCCAAGCCTGCCTTGTTGGTCCGGTATTTCCATTGTGGAGCCAGAGAATATTCCTGACATGTTTCATTAAAGTTTGTAGGTACTATGGCATTTGGACAAAGCCAGCATCTACAGCAGGGTTGTTCAGCTGCCCCAGCTGTGTCAGGCTGCAGCAAGCCCCTCTCAGCATTATGCTGTAGAGCTGTGGGAAGGTGAGCATCCACTGCAGCTTCCATGTAGGAGAGGGCAGTGCTCTGCTGGGACTCTTTCATGGTAAGTGGGGCTGGTTGGTATGGTGTTGAGCGTGCTTCTTCAGGGAGAGATTTGGACTGCGCAGCAGCCTGGCTACCACCAGTCTGGCCTGGGAACTTGGTTTGAACTCCTTGGGTGCAACAGACTGGCTTGACCAAGCTGCAAATATTGCTTGTGATGTTAAAAGCACATGGGGGATCCTGTATGTCCCCAAAGGCAGGCCTAACACCATTGTTCCTTGTTCTTTGAAGTTTCTCATGAGCATGTTGGCAATTGGTAAATCTGTCCGGCAGCTGGACCTGGGCATGCAGAACTGTTCAGCCACTTGAAGAAGCAGAATTTCATTCTGCACTGACAGAAGTGAGCTTGGAAGCTCTCAGGGCAGCTGAGATCTGATTGCCAGGGGACAAATGAGTTAATTGAAGAGAGTGGAAGGGGAGGAGGCAAGGGAGGTTTTCACCACCTGCGCTGGGGCTGGCAGTGCCTGCTGCTTCATCACCCAATTTACCTCTGCTTCGGGAGAACCCTCAGTGACACCTGGGAAGTCATGGCCTTCACAGCACCAGATTCCTGCAGAGCCATCACTGTCATCCTGCCAGGTGAGCTCCTCTCTGCTCTTTACAGTGGTAGGTTGGGCATTGCTTTCTAGCATTTGTTTTCTTCCACCCTCAGGAAACACCCATTATTTACTTTTCTGAATCAGTGAGTCACTTGCATCATGCTTTTGCACTTTCCGCATACTTGCTTTGCTTTCAGCAATTTGTGGGAAAGGTGCACAAGAGGCATGTCCCTGTCACCATCAGTGTGTTTTATTTCTACCTTTACCCCATCCTGTTGTTCAGTCTGCTTGACCACTTCTGTGAAGAAAACCGTGTCCTCTTCTGCAACACCCTTGGGTGGGCTGAAGGCTCACTGTCTCCCCAGGAGTGCTGTGCTGATGCAGCCCCCCTCTGTCCCAGCATCTGTGCAACAATTGCCCTGCCTTTCAACAGGCAGGAGGCTGGCAGAGGTCAGAGTCCCACCTGGAGAAGGAAGTCCAGCGTGTTGGTTGGAGCACTTGCCCAGTTCTGCAATCACGGAGACTGCTGAGCAAGCCCCAGTGATGCTCCCCATCTCTGCAAGATGAGTAATGTGGAGAAGAAGTGACAATCAGTGAGCTCTGCTCTGCTTCATCATGGACAAGTAACAGCAGAGCAAGGGGAGGATTTGTCCCAACCCTACAAGGTGGTGTTGGAACTGAGGTCCTGGGGGCTCATGCCCATCTGTGCAGCTCATCACTAATGCAGCGACATAGGCATTCCACCTCTGCTGAAAGCTCAATGCTGCTGCCTCCCCTTCTTCCTCTAGAGTGGGTTTCCCTGCAAAATCTGTCTGTGCCTGCTTGACAGAAATGCTTTCTTTGTCACTGTAGGCCATGCACTGTGCAGCTCACCTTTTTCATGACCTTTGTTGTATTTTGCGCTCATTTCTTCAGCAACCACAGTAGCACAACCCCCTCAAACCTTTTCTACCCCTGGCTTTGCTCTGAAGGGTTTTCCCCCTGGCTTTGTGTGGGAACAGCTCTCTGGGCTGTTTGGGGTTTTAGCAGCTTTGTTCGGAGGTGGTGGACATTTTGTTTTTTTCATGTAGGCTCCATGCATCTCTGCAGTTTTTGTTGCTTGGAGGCTGCCAGAAACCTGCATGAGCAGGGACCGTGCTGGCCTGGAATGCAGGGCTTCCCCAGTGTATGAAGCAGTGCCAGCTGAACTTCTCTAGCTGTTGTGGACTAGCTTCTCATCTAGCATGAACTAGTTATTTAATCACTGTCAGCTGAACTACCAGCAGCCAGGCTTGGCTTGCAACTGCGTGCATATGTACGCATCTCTTGAAGGTGACACCTTCACCTCCATGAGTGACCAAAAAGACCCCATCCTCTTCAGTAAACTCAGCTCCTCTGCAGTGATTTTGAGAAAGTGACAGACCATACCCCTGACAATCCTTTCCATGCTCTGGGTTATGGCTGGTGTACCTGTGGGCTGACAGGCTGTGCTAGGCTTTTTCTCCAGCAGTGCTGGCAGAACACTCCCATGTGCTAGGAGCCATTTGGTTTTACTGTTGACTGGATGTACAATTTGTGAAGGGCAGCTAATGCTTTCACTCATCTTCATTAGCAAAGATGTGGGGAAGGCAATGCCTGGACCTGCTCCAGCTCTCAGAGACATGGATGGTGGGCTGCCTTTGCTGGGCTGGGTGTCAGCAGGTGCTGCAGTGCAGCGCTATCTCAAAACTAGAAATGACCCTTTCACGCAATGCTGAGGTGCTGCAGCAGTGCATTTGGCCATCAACACTTTACAAGAACCTGCTACCATGCTGGTTCTGATTTTCAGAGAAAAATGTTTCACATCACTCAACATCACCTTAAATGAAAGGTGATTTGCAGTGTAGTGTTGGAAATGCTGAAGAGTGCAAACCAGATGTCGAAGCTTGCAGAAACATCAGAAAGGGCTATACCTTTTCCACCACTCTCCTCAGACCTGAGAGATGGTGGAGCTTATTGCTCATATTGGCTGTGCAATCGTAAAGGCAGCATCTCAGCAATGTTCCTCCACTGCTTGCAAGTAGGCTGGCTCATTCTGCTTCCAGCCCATCTCGTGATGGCACACCTACAGCGCAGGAAGGGGTGAGTCGTGCTTGTGGGGGGAACAGAAAATTACCCCATTGCTGCCCTGTTTCCAAATCAGTGTGGGAAGTCCTTGCTCTTTCTTGACTCCCCCTGTGTTTTTCAGCCATGCAACCCAATTTGTGCTGTAAATGGTTTGTGGAGCTCAGTGGCAGTTTCACATTGATTTGCTCTTTCTAGAGCTGCCTGCAGGTCAGTCAGTCCCTCTGCAGACAAATAAGCAGTTGTTAACTAGAGGAGATGCCAGCCCTATTTCTGCTGGTAAAAGCCTCTGCTTAATCACAGCTTGTATTTCTCCTTTTGTTATTAGCTTTCAGTTAGGCATTTTCCACTCCCTCCTGTTGGTTAAGGACATGAGACATGCACCATGCGTGCCTTCAGGCTCCCACTGTTAGCCCTGCATTCAGCCCATGCATTTGCCAAATGACTTTGAGTACTGAGTTTCAGTTTTTCCCATCTGTATGTCCTTGGCATGTATTACTACTCCCTGCAGGACTTTCCAGGGCTGCAAGAAATCAGACCATAGGTACCTTCTGCTTAATCAAGGCTCAGCTGTCCAATTTTCCCACACTGTCTCTCTGGTGAGCACGGATGTGGCTGAGCAATTTTCTCCTGACACTTTGCTATCACTTTCACCGCAGCCACGTCACAGCAAGCACAGCTGGTGTCTCTCTCTCCTGGCTTGCAGGGTTTGCTTATGCTTTCAGCTGTAGCCTTGAAGATCATGGCGAGGCGTGGCTTGGCCTGAGCCATCTGTGACTTACAGGGTGGGATGCTCCTGATGTCAGGCAAAAGCCTGGAACACAAAGACCTGGTGGACAGGGGTGGACAGCATTCGAAGGGTGTGCTCACAGTGACACAAGCTTTTCCTATCTGTAAGTATTTCTGCCTTCTGAGTGAGGTTCACAGGCAAGATTTTGAGTTTCTCTTGCAATAGCTGAACTTCATGACCCAATTTTATACCCTACAACAATGTGCAACTTTTTGAAGCCCTCAGTTCACAGTATCCTTAAGGAGAGATATGTTTATGCATTTTATAGGTGGCCTGTACGTTAACTAGTTGGTGGAGGGTTTGTTGGGTTTTGGGTTTTTTTGTTGTTTGTTTGGGTTTTTTTTTTTAGAAATGAACCTTTCTGTTCATTGAAAGGTTTCAAATAATTTATCAGTTTAAGGACTGATAAATTACAATTAGTTTTACAAATAGTTGAGTACCAAATAATGGCTTATGCAAATGCTTCAGAATTCTTAAGTGGAATGTAAGATTTGTTAATTCTTTTTTATTAGTTTCCTTAGTAAAATATAAGTCTGAGAGCATCTTCCAGAACAGATTACATGACCAAAGCTCAGTAAACTGCAGGTTTGGTTTTGGTTGCAGAACATCATGTGCCATTTTCTGTGATAGAGAAACTTGGAATTTATCCAAGACAGTATTATTCTTTCTGAATTGCTGATTGGAGGGATGAGCTGAAGGCTCATTCTGTCCCGTCTCCTTGCTACCTCTTGTTGTGGTAGTCCTTTGTCAGTTGACCTGCAAGCTTGCCAAGCAGAAGTTAAGCTGCCTTTGCCAAAGCATCACAGATATTTCATATAGAGAGTGTTTGTTAGAGAAGTCCTCAAGAAACTGCAATTGAGCTCTATAAATAAAAATAGAAAACAGATGGCACCATTTTCAAATGGTTAAGTGGTTTTTAACTAGTCCAGTAACTAATGTTCTCATATACCTACAAAAACATTACAGTTTTATCTTTGCAAAGATCAAAAGAACAACTTTGAAGGACTTGCCAGGTGCACACAGCCATGTGTTTTAATAGATGACAGACCTAATGTATCTTTACAGTAATGGGACTGACTTGCTGATTTCAAATTCCCCCCTGTATTCCTGCAATGAATAATGCCTAGTGACTGCTCTGGTTGTTGGTTTTTTTTTGTTTTGTTGGTTTTTTGTTTTTGTTTGGGTTTTGTTTGTGGTTGTGGTTTTGTTTGTTTGTGGTTTTGTTTTTGTTTGGCTTTGTTTTGTTTGTTTGTCTTTGTTTTTTAATTTTACTGCTACTACTGTGGACCCAGTGTTGCCTCAAACATACTGCAGATATTAAGAGAAGTCTGCAAGTCTCTGAGAGAGAGCTTGATGAAGAAGTATTTCATGAGAGGAAGGAGTAGGAAGCTTCTGGAGCTGCCCAGGTCTCCTCAAGTGTCTCAGTATGTCAGTGTTCACTACTGTTTAGCCCAATCCGTTTACTCCTGAGTATCTCTCAGCTTCCAGAAAAACACAGGGAGAAGACAGACCATGGCATGCCCGACACAGGTTTGCACAAGCAGGCTCTGCACTGCAACATGGTCTCTCAGACAGGTTGTGCATATGATGTCTAAGATGACTGAACCCACGGGAACTGCAACGCTGCCTAGCAGCAGGTGGAAATGTTGTGTGCCAGCTGCTGCAAACTCCAAAAACTAGCCTCAGTTGTACAATTTATTCTGAAAACTGTTTTCCAGTTGTACCATTTATTTTGAGGACAGAAGAGACTGTTTCTTACAAGCTGGAATAAACCTTTCAAAGTCCACACTGTTTTAGAGTTACGGTCAAGTTAACACTTGCTCCTGTGCAAGATGCTGACTTTGATGAGTTTGCCTGCACAACTGCTGCTTCTGCTTTCCACAGACACTGAACACTGATTTACAGTCTGACTCTCTTCACTGCCACGTTGCTCTACTCTGTAAGTCTAACCCCATGCTAATGGAGGGGAATGCTGCTGTGTGTGCTGTGACTCTTGGTCCCTTTTACCTTCCTGAAACTTGGCTTCCCAGGATATGGGCTTCTCTTTTGTTTCCCTGATTTGTGTATTACGTGAATGGTTGTTTTTAGGGAGTCTAATCTTTTACTTAGCTTGATTGAAAAGCTTATTTTTCACAGTGGAGAGGAAATGTAAGCACAGTTAGGAAGTCTCTGGATCCGGTAACGTTATGCTTCCTCTGCATTCCCCATCAAAACTGCCTTGAGTTTGTAGAAGCCCTATGTATGAAGCTGAATGTCCACATCACTGCCAAAAATTGTACAAAAAAATCTGTGGCAGGGATTTTTTCCTTGAATTTCATTTTACCCATTAGACCTTAATGTATCTCCTTCGACAAAGAGAGATGGAAAGAATGTCAGCTTTCTTTTGATAGGTAGATGTATGGTGTGGTAGACATCAGTAACATCAGTGACATTTGTTAATGTGCTTTGAGAATTAGAGAACACAGTCCTATGGCAGTGATAACTAAGAGAGAGACTTTGGCAAATTTTGGGATCCTGTGCCCCTTCAAACATGTAAGTGTTTAACATCTCGTTCTTGGGTGCCCCAAATTCAATTGACACTGATATCTGGAGGCCCTAAGGTTTGGATACCACAATTCCTGTGGGACCTCTTTGTCTGCTTCTGAGTATTCTCAGGATGACATTGCAGCTGGTACCAGCCATCTCTGACAGTGTCCTGTGGTTAAGCCCTTGCTGCTAACTTCTCTACCCACCTTTTCTGTAGGGCTTAATCCAGTTCCTAATTACCTGGCTCCTTCAGAAAGCTTCTCCCGAAGAAGCACCTCATTTTGTTGAACCTCTTCAGCTGGAGGAGCATTTACAGAGGTTTAGAGAGCCCTTAGGTTCAAAAAAATTCAAAAATGCTAGGAAACTCATGCTGGAGCACTCATGGTCTGTCTGCCCTGGAATTCTGCATGTGTCCTGCTTATTGTAGCAAAAAGAGCAATGGTGACAGCTTGTCTCAGTGATTTTCCCCTGCCACAGCCTCTTGGACAGAAGGTTATGGCTTTCTGGAGCCAGGCAAAGCCAAAGTCTCTGTTTGCAGGAGCAAGTCTCATCCTGCTGTCGGCCAAATGTGCAGGGCAGATTAGATGTACGTGACAGTAGCGACCCAGCTCTCAGCTGCTTTCCACTGGTGGGCACCGAGAGCTGGTGGATCTCTCATCTGCCCCATCTTCTGGCTTTCCACTCTGGAGGAGAGGGAACAGAACAAGAGTTCTGCAGAACAAGTCCTGCTCCAGACAGATGGTCTTGCAGTCTTCGCTGTCTGATTTCCCCTTTAAAATGCACCAGGGGTTCATCTAATTGCAGAGGCATGGCTTTATCTACAAAGTTGTTTTCTCGCACATCAGAGGTTATAGGGGAAAGCATGGATTGGTGGGGAAGGAAAACCTCTGGCTGAACTCTAGAGTGGGAAGTGCGAGACTTTAAGGACTAAACAGCACAGAGACAGCTCTGAGGCATGGTAGTGAGCCTCATTTCCCCGTGTGTCCAGGGCAGCTGGGCTGAGACTCTTGATTTTTCAAAGGCTTGTGCAGCCAGCCCTGGTGTGGTTGCAGAGGGTGGCAGCTCCCCCATCCCTGCCTCAGCTGCTGGAGGTGCCCTTCATTCCTGACAGCTTCCCAGGGAGGTTTTACTCCAGGTGGCAAGAATCTGGCCTCAGTGAGGCTGGTCCTTGGGAAGACAAAGGAAGTTTTATTAGTCATCACCCATTTCTTTATTTATTTTGAGGTATTTCCTGGTTTCAGTGTTGTACAATGTTTTCCAAAGAAGAGCAGCCAAAGTAAACCACATGGATGAAAAATTACAAATGAAAGAGCCAGCCTCATGGCACAGCTGGTCCCTTGCCTCTAAGTGCTTCAGTATTTTCAGATTAGGTGCTCGTTTTGTGTTCTCCTGCAGATAGGCTTGTAAGGAATCGCCCTGGGACAAACCTGCCTTGATATATAGCCACCGGCAGAAAGCTGAGGCAGGTCTGGAAAGACTCTCCAACAAGAGCAGGGATTAATGTGCCTGCTTGTTAACTTTGGCAGAGTGTGTAGTTGCTGTTGTGCCAGCAGTTAGGGAGAGCAATTGGAGAGGAATTATTTTATGACTGGTAGGCTTCCTGGGGGATAGGGGCAGAGGGGGTGTGGCTGGGGGCCTTTCTACGAGGAGCAAAAGGCAGAGCAGAGCACAAAGTGTTTCCTTTGTGGATGACAGACTGTTTTGACATGAGGAGCCAAAATGGATGGAAACATTCCCTTGTCCCTTAATCCAGTTGCAGACCTGACTCACCCAGACTGCTGGTGAGTTACTGGTATCAATGTTGTCCTGTTACTTAGTGAGAAGTTACGAGCTCACAGATTCCTTGTTCAGCAAAGCAGCTTCCTGATTCCTTGCTGAATTCCCCCTGAAAAGCCTGGAAACAGGATTTCTCCACCTGCAGAAACAGGGAACAAGCCAAACTCATTCACAAGCTGCTTCATCATGACAAATGTGAGAAATACTTATTTTACAGAAAAGTTCAGACTGCTGAACAGTAGGGGAGAGGAGTCCAGCCAGCTTTCACATTATCCATCCCTTCTCCCATTACTCATTGCATTTCTTTTAGTGACTGTTTAAAGATTCTATTCAGCTGGAAGGCTCTGCAAGATTCAGAGATAACACTGTCAGATGGAAACATGGAGTCAAGTAGAGAGAGAACCAAGAAAGATTCCTCGCAACAGAGGGTTGTGTATTTCAGTATGCTTTGCTCGGCCATTTGGTCCCAGATGTTGGCTGGGAACAAAGAGTTCAAGAAATCAACCCCAGAGAAATAAAGTACCCTGAAGACTGATTTTAAGGGAAATTTGTTGGAACTATTAATCATGGAACATACAGGAAATTAATTTCAAATGATGTAATAAAAATAGCACTTGAAAGAAGTGCAAATGTAACATAATTTCTATAAACAGAAAAGAATATTTATGCTGACACTTGTGTAAGTTATAATTGAAAACAAACCAGGTGGCCAGTCTGTTGGGTAAAAGCTGTTAAACACTGGATAGTAAGACCCAAAGAAACAATGATCTTCTTGTGCCCACAGGTGCAAACTTCATGGTGAATTAAGCATTTAAAGAATATGATCAATTGAATGAATTGATCAAAGGTAAGAGGGTGCATCTGATTTGATGCTCTTTCTCATGGCAGAGCAGATGTAAGGCAGACAAATTCTATTACCCTATGGTTATCTCTGAACCAACTTATTCTTGTCCTGTAGTTTCACCTATGGAGATGGAAGCTGGTTGGTTTTACTGCTTTTTTACCTGTATTTTTTTTAATTCCTCTTTTTTTGACAACTCTTCTGTCCAAAAAGCTGTGAACTGCAGAGCAAATTTCTTCAAAGCATGAGTTACTACGCATCCTACAATTATTAGAGATCTACAGAAGTTTTATTAGCATTACTACTACCCTCTGTTGCAATCTCTAATTTCCTACTTGGTTTCAAGTGAAGAGAAGGATTTTTTGTTTGTTTGTTTGTTTTCTGTTGTCCTGCACTTGAAATCACTTATTGCACCAGGTGTTTGGTCTCTGCTGGAGTTCCTGAGTCCTGCAAAAAGACCTACTGGTTGTGCCACAGCACAACCATGCTCTTTGTGTCACATCCAGGTAAGTCACTTTGGATGTTAGAGAGGAATTGAAAACAGTAGAAAACACCTTGGTTTTGAGGTTGATCCCCTAGTGTGGTGTGTGTCTTTCTATAGATGCTGTGATAAAGGCAAAAAGGCATCTTGCAGCACAGGCACAAATTACGTGGTCTTCTCTGAATATGTCATTACAAAGCTGGGACTGTTGCACTCAAGAAAACATACAGAGGATCAAGGAATGCAATCTGAGGATAATTTAGGGGGAATGATTAAAATAGCTGAGTGTGTGATTGAAAATCAGCTTGGGACAGCTGTTTCAAATCATGTTCCAATTCAGAATGTTAGAGAATGGTCAGATATTGGAAATATCTTATTATTTTAAGATAGTTTGGTGGCCCTATCAGGAAACACAAGCACTTTTCAAATACTGACATCTTTTTATAATCACACTTTTAATTTTTAACTAAAATTATGTTTTTATGGATGTTTACAATTCTGTTGTTGTCGTCAAACTTCTAAGAAATTTGTTTAAAAAGTCATACAGTTGTGAAAGAAGACAACAGAAATAATCCCTGCAAGAAACTCACAAAACATGTAATTTTTTCCAGTGGAAAAAAATTAGGAAATAGTGCATTAGATTTTTTTCCCCTGTTTTAAAAATATATGGCTTTGATAGGTTATAAATTCTGAAGAGTACCTACACTGGAGGAGAAACTTCCAAGGTCTTGAATAACTGCACAAAAATATTTGGAATTGACTTGTTTCCTTTTTCTGAATTCCACTGTCATGTCTGAAATATTTCATTGTTTGAGATACAGAGAGAGGCAGCAGCTGAATTCAAAACCTGAACTACCTGTGCGAAATGCATCCTGGCATTGTCTTTTTTGGAAGGAATACAAAATCTTGATATTTTTATGGTACATGATAATGAGCTGCTTCATTTCCTGATCAGATTCTTGCCCAACTGTTAAACACAAATTTATTTTTTTTAATAACAAGTAGTTAAATATGTATCTCTGCATCCTAGCAAAGGGTTTTCCACCTCCATACAGGAAACAAACTCTAGCTGTTTCTGCAATGACTTGGTCCCATTCCCAGGAATGTTTCCCTTCCTTTAAAAAAACTAAACAATACACAACTGCCCCCCCCCACCAAAACAAAACAAAAATCCAACCAACCAACCAAAAACCACCAAAAAAACAAACAAAAAACCCCAAACAAACAAAAAAAAACAAAACAAAAAACCCTGGAAAATAAAAGCACCTTTCCCAGCCTCTTAGCACTAGGTAGGTGTAAGCATGAGATGTGCCTATGCATTCCTCTGAACAAGGCCAGTAAGGTTCACTGAACCTTTCCCACACTGACATTCACTCAAATGGCACATGCATGTTTCTTTGCCCAGCCCCTCTTGAAGGAGCTTTTACTTGGAGCTGAGCAAAGGTTTTTTTCCTCCGTATGGGAATTTCCAGTGCCAGGGTGCTAAACCCTAACTTCCTCAGGACAGCCTGCTGGTGATGGCTTGCACCTGGTGGGCTGTGACAGGGTGTTTTTCCTCCTGGTGAGCTGAAATGAAGCAGAAGCTGTCCAAAAAGTGAGCATAAGAGACTTCATTCCTCTCTTCCCAACCCCACCCAGAGCAGCCTGGGCCTTGTAGAGTATTTGAGGACTCCAGCCCTGGGGTACCTACAGCAGCCCTGATGGCCTGGAATGCACTGGGGGGACAGCACTGTTTCAGCACAGGCAGGTTTGCTGCCTGCTGGCAACCTGAAGCTATGAGTACTAGTGGCTCTGTCCAGAAAGCTGCAAAATATTTGCCTGGAAATAGGAATGACATCTCTTTTTTTCTTTTTTTTTTTT
>VXAU01005997.1:996533-1025463 GCA_013399695.1 Formicarius rufipectus
AAAATATTGTTTAGGTTTCCAAATACCTCTCTGGATGGCCCATGACAGGGGGACCATATGAACTCTGTCATATAGTCTGGGATACAGCAAAGCAAACAGGTCGATACAAAACAGTGAAAAAGATGTAGAGCAAAGAAAAAAGTTCTTCAAAATACCATGTGAGTATGGTATTTTGGGAAAGCTACACATAGGTATTTCCTGAAGATCTCTAGATAAACTTAAGAACTAGCTTTGTGCATTGATGATGTTAAACCAATTAACAGCATGAAAATCGCAGCAAATATTCTACAAGAAAATATGTTGTCCAGATTATAACTGTTTTAAGGGGATGGATCCCCAGCAACAGCAAGCTGGGACCCTATCTGCCCAAGTGCATTTGGGCTGGCCTCTGTTTCAGGTTTCTGAGTCCTACAGCTCAATTAGGCTCTCTCTGGAGCGCCTGTAGAGATCCAGGACTGGGAAAAGGGCTGACTGGGAAAAGGGCTGATGCAGCCAAGCTGGTCTGTAAAAAAAAAAAAAAAACAAACTGAGGTCAAGGCTACTCCAAGCAGCATGGGTTTTGGGCACCTGCCTCCGTGTGTGGTTCCCATCCCTGCATCTTCTGTGGGAACTGAATCCCTTCCAAAGGGATGCAGAAAGCTCTGGGTTGTACTCAGAGGAGGTTACACTCAACCAGATGTATCTCCAGACAGAGCTCTCCAACACATGCACTGAGGGGGATCATCAGTTGTTGGTATCAGCTTCATATCTTGCCTTACACTCTGCAACATGCCAGGAAGTCCCATGCCAGACACGGGTGCCACTGGTCTCAGTGTGTGTCCAGTGTTTGCGTGCAGCTGAGCTACTCATCATCATGCTGGACTGGCATCCAGATCCCTGAACATTGAAGGAGTGAGCAGCAATGGTTCTGTGTGAGTTGTCTCAGAGTTCTCATTTAAAGTAACAAATCTGTGCAGTGATGATAATGGGATTTTGTGTGTTTGCCATAATGGTCTTCAGAATAGGAGGTCAAATGTTGGGGATTTTTAACTTTATAGAAAAAGAAAATTTGCATTTACTGTGTATTAATGGAATACTCTAATGTACCTGTCAGAAATAATTTTTTTCAGCCAACTTACAGTGCAAAGTAAGAAAGAAACTGTGTTGTCCAGCTTTGCCTTGCATGTAGGCTGCTTTCTGTTGATGCAGTTTCCTTGGGTGTCAAGAACTCATCAGGAGTAATTTGGCAGAAATGACATGTTTTCCCTTGTTGAGTCATGCTGAGACAACTGTTCTAGACAAATGAAACTTTCCATGTTATTAGAATAAGCTTTGGTGTCTTAGCCTGCAAACTTTCCTGCTAGCTGCTCTTTAGTTAAAACAGAAAATCAGTGTCATGTTTTTCTGACTGAATGCTTTCAGAAAGAATATGATAAAAATAAATCAATAACCGCTTCCTTGGCAGAGGCAGTCCTGTAGGCTGCCTATTGAATGACTAACCAGTTACACAGCATTATCGTGCCCTGCCACAACTGCAGGGTAAGGATTGCCCAGAAGAAAAACAAAGGAAATCAGCTCCTTTGCATTTAAACTTTCAGTTTGAAGATCTAAACTGGGGATTGAGCAGCCGGCAGGGTCGACCTTATATGGAACATGATAAAGTTAAAATTGTTTATTTTTCATTATCGTGTTCCTTTTTATTGTAGTTTGAACATGAATACCCAAAGCCCTGCAAGTCAGATTAAAGCACAGGCACCATCAGTGCGTGCCAAGGCTCTGCTTCCAGGACCGTGAAAGGATGCCAAGCCATTCTGCTTTCAATTACGCAAGTATTATACTTCCTGCTCCAACGAGTGCAATCACAGATTTCACTTTTGGCTTTTCCTTCCCCTTCATTTCCAGTGGGGGTAAGGATACGAGCACCCCGATTTCAGTCTGCCTGGCACCGCTGCAGACGAGCTGTGACCCACTGACACATTCCGGTTACTAGGGGTAAGTATCAGGAAGCAGTTTTGTGCTGTTTGCAAATATTTGGAATGTGTTTCTGCTTACATCACAGTCTGGTCAATTGATTCATGCTCTCCCTTTTCTACTGCTTCTGTTTTTTCTTCGAGGTGGGATGTCACCTGGGTTAGGGCCCTTTTGCACTGCTCACTTGTCCTGTCTCAGCAGGAAAACAACAAGCAGCTCTGAGTGTGAATGCTGACAATAGAGGAGGATAGAGAGGAAGAGAGGGGTGCAGGATCCTCTCGTGTGAGACTGGGGAGGAGAAGGGCTTAAAGAACACAGCATGCCCAGATACCACAGAAGATGGAGCAGTCTGTATCTCTGGCTGGCAGAGGGGAGAGGGCTGCAGGAACCTAGCAACGGGAGTCCCATCGTAAAGTCACGTTTCCCGAGTAACACAACACAGGCAGAAAGAGGAGGTAGTGGGGATATAACAGTGAAATAATCCTTGTAACTCTGCTGGCAGACTAAGTACTAGTGTTGCCACTTGGTTTGTGGTTTTTGATTAAGTCCATCCCTGTGTGGTTCTGTTCCATAAATATATATGCACACACATGTGTATATACATATATATACATATATATTTGTTTCTACATTTATTTTGGTCAACACTCATCTAATAAGGCTCCCCCTCACAAGCTGCTGTCCTGTCTCACAGCAGTTTACTAGTGGGAACAGATTATGGCAAAGCAGCTGTTTACTCATGGAGAAGGGTTTGTGACAGGAGTCTGTCACAGCAGAGCCAATGCAAGGACCTTTCACTGAGCAGTGGGAAACAAGAATGCTGAACAGGTTGTAGGTGGGGATCGGGGAAGAGTTGGCTGAGAGAAATGTTCTGGTTGTGCTGCTCATGCTGCTCGTGCCGCTCTTGGATAAAAAGGAACATTTAGAGAAAGACAACTTAAAAAATGATGACCACATCTCTGTCTTAACCCTGTCTATGTGCTGGCAAAGGCTTGTGTGGTGTCTCTGCTTGGAACATGTGCAGTTACAAAAGCACAGACTTGTTGCGGATATGTGCACTTCTGTTGGGAAAAAGTAATGTAGATGAAGGCATGTGACTTCTTTTAAGTGCTGTAAAAGAGGAAGGGTAATCATAGCTTAAAGTTGGAGGAGGACAAAAAGCACCCACAAGGTACAACTTTGTTCAGTGTTAAACATGCAGTAACTCTGGAGAAAAAGCCAATGAAGTGCATTGTCCCCTTAAAACACAGCAGCTTTCTCCTCCTATAGACTCTGATTTCAAAAGAAGATGTTTTGAGTCATGCTGCAGCTCAATTTGGAAGCTCATGTTTTGGGGGGCAGGTGGTTGGTACCTTGCCTCTGTGCGTGGGGCAGCTTGTGGGAGGCATTTCTTAAGTATTCTTGGACATTTCTGACTACAGATAACATGATAAATCCTGACAAATTGACCTGGAATCAGAGAGACAGGCACAGACAGACAGAGAGAGCCATAAGTTGTGCTGCTTTTAGGCTTTCTCTCCTTCTGAAGGAAACTAGCAGAAGGGCCATCCCAATTTCTTTGCTTTTTAAACAGCTTGCTGAAATTAACTGCTTGGTTTGTGAGCTGTGATATGGTCACACCAGTCTTCTCTTTCTGAGAGAAACATGGCCCGGTGTACAGCCTTTATGAGAACTGGCTGAGCCAGGATGTTAAGAGAAAGTTGTTACTTTTGAAAAAACAGACGCTTAGCTCAACTCTTCATAAAAGTGTGGTGATGGAGCTGTAACAGATAGAAGAGTGTGCCCATTTCACATTCAATGATGTATATGGCCTCCTCTATGGTCTCCTGTTCCAAAGCTCTTCAGAAAATTAACTAAAATCTTTTAACTTTATCAAAGATGTGCAATTTTGATGACAAAAATTTGGAGGAATGAGTCTCATTGAACCCAAAATTAACATTATGAGAGCTGAAAGTCTTCCCCATTGAAGAATAAGAACCATTTCAGCTGAGAGATTCTAGAAGGAAGAGATAACTTTGGGGAAGTTGATGACGTCCCTTCACTAAAAGAAAATTTCCCTTCTCCACTTAACCTTACAGCTGCTTTGCCTCTATTTTACAATGTAGTTATGCTTATCAGCTATCCTCTGTAGCAGACAAAAAATAAAAAGGCTGTGAGTACAGTGGGACTGAAGATTGCTATGAGGTACACTTGGGCTCTCTGTGGGCTTTGCCACCGTTGAGCACACAGATGCTGTTGTGGGCCCTCTGACATGTGGCAGGAACCAGTCTGTCTGCTCTCAGGTAGGTACTTCTTGGTGCAAGAGGCCAGCAGATTGTGACAATTTCTGATCACAGGAAAGAAATGGAAACTGCAACAGGAATTTTTAGTGTTTGAATTTAACCAACTTCCCTTTCAGAGCTGGTAGGAAGACTCCTTGCCCCTTTATGCAAGCAGCATACTTGGCTATTTGACCAACTGCATTTCTATTCCTCTGTTCAAACCTCTTATCTCAAAATTGCCTTTGATGTTTGGAGAGGGATATTTTCTTCAAACTGTGTCCAATGTTTCAGACAGAATATCATTCCCATTCTTACGTATTTTCTATTTGTTGACAACATGACTGCAGTGTCCCAGGAAATGAAATGTGTTGAGTGTTTCTCTAGTACTCTCTTTGACTAAACAATTTGATTCCAAGACTTATATCAATATAATATATGTATCATTCTATATATTGACAATATTTTACAAAACTTACACAATATGAGAACTTTGTTGTGCTGAGAGGTTCTGTTGCTCAGTGTAGTAAACAACCTCCCAGTGCCTACCAAACAACAAGTATTGACACTCGAAATACAGGGAGGTGAATGCAGTTCTGCCTGGGAAATATTTCTACACTAAATACTGGAGGAAGTGATTGTGAAAGAGTGACTTGTGCAAAATGGTTGCATCAGCCTTTCCAACAACAGGAGTTGACTGACGAAAGGAGAGAGACTGATACTGAATTTCAGCTTGTGAAGAAGAGAGAGCAGCAAAAATCTGTGCTTGTTTTTGTGTCCCCAGTCAGTACCTGCGATAGATTTGGTTGAAATGTGAGTTTGAAGAGCATGCCATGCATGCCGAGCAATCCTGAACTCTTCAGAAGACATGATTTTCTCAGGGGAGCCTCCAGTACAGAGAAACCATGCAAACTGGTGTGTTTCACTGGCTGAGTACTTAAAGGACCCTGGGAAACTGTGAACGTAAAGTTTTATTTGAGGACAGCTTGAAATATTTTCTCACATCAGGACTGTCACCTCGCCAGACCTGCCAAAAATTGCCAGCTTTTTTTGTGTTTGCAGGTATGAGGTGACCATTTGGATGCCAGAGTATATGGTCAGCACATGAGGAGACTGAAACACAGCATGCAGTACACAAGGTAAGCAACTAACCTCTGCTTGTTTTGGGTTTGTGGGTACTGTTCATCGGCAGTACTGGAACTGTTTACAGTTAAAACTTGTGAGCCTCACAATGGCAAAGTGCTTTTTGGCCCCTATGGCATGAGACACAGCCCTTCCATACTTTGAAATCAGTATTGTTCTAATTACATCCAGTGTTTATTGGGTGGTGGTAACATCCAATTCACACCTATTAATGGCGTTGTTTTACAGAAAAGAGCGATAAACTTGTTTCATTACATATCAGCTTGTTCTGCCTTTCCAGTAAAGAATGTAGGTTGTTTCTACAGTGTACAAAAGGGTGTGGCAGGAGCCTATGCAGCTCTGCTTTTAGAAGCCCTGAGGCTGGTGAGACTTCATGCAGGAGAACCCCATGTCTCTTCCAGGAAAGTTTGTGGTGTTGGAGACTGCAGCCCGCTTGAGGTGCTGGGGGAGGGGAGCGTGCTCTCTTTGGGCTTCTGCCGTCCAGATAACCATACAAAATAGGCAGGCTGACACTGGAAAGACTGTGAACATTTGGAATCATAGAATCACAGACTTACTTTAGTTTAAAAAGATCCTTAAGATCATGAAGTCCAGCCATTACCAAACACTGCCAAGTCCACCAGTAAACCATATCACTAAGCACCACATCTACATGTCTTTTAAATACCTCCAGGGACAATGACTCCGCCACGTCCCTGATCAGCCTGTGCCACTGCTTGACCACACTTCCTGTGATGAAATTTTTCTTAACATCCAATCTGGTGCAACTTGAGGCCGTTTCCTCTTATCCTGTCACTTGTTACCTGGGAGAGGAGACCAATCCCCTAACTACTGCCTCCTTTCAGGTAGTTCCAGAGAGTGATAAGGCCCCCCTTGAGCCTCCTTTTCTCCAGGATAAACAGCCCCAGGTCTCTCAGCTGCTTCTCATAAGACTTACTTTCTGGACCCTTCAATATCTTCATTGCCTTTCTCTGGACATGCTCCAGAACTTTAATGTCTTTCTTGAAGTGAAGGGTCCAAAACTCAACACAGGATTTGAGATGCAGTTTCACCAGTGTCAAGTACAGGGCAACAACCACTGCCCTGGTCCTGCTGGGCATTCTGTTTCTGATACAAGCCAGGATGCAATGGACCTTCTTGTCCACCTGGGCACACTGCTGGCTCATGTTCAGAAGCTGAGAAGCTGAAGTAGGAGAGGAAGTCTGACATCACAGGATAGGTCTTACTAAAACCAACCAAACAAAAACAAAGCAAACAAAAAAACCACAACCCAACAACAACAACAACAAAAAAAGTCTGAGATTACCTATAAAGTTGCACAGGATTTCAATATGCTTCAGTTGCTGTTCAAAACTAAACTTTGACATTACCTTTTGTTCTGACTTACCTTTCTGTTTCCCACAGCAAAATGTCCAAACAAACAGAACACAAATCAAGACCTACAAACACATGGCAAGTGTGGGCCATCTACATGGTCTTGGCTGCAAACCTCTCCAAACAGCAAATGCTGAAGCAGGCTTGTCCTTCGTGTGATGCTGCTCAGCTTTGCAATTGCTCTTCCATGGGCTTGGACTTCATTCCCCCAGGGCTCACGGCCAAAATCACAGTGTTAAACTTGGCCCACAACAGGATAAAGCACATCCAATCCCAGGACCTGCAGCAGGCTGTGAACCTGAGAGCCCTGCTGCTGCAGTCCAATGAAATCAGCTCCATAGATGAAGACTCTTTTCAGTCCCTCACAAACCTGGAGCTCTTGGACTTATCCAATAACAGCTTGGCTCACTTGTCTCCTGCGTGGTTTGGGCGTCTGTTTTCACTCCAGCACCTCCACCTTCAAGGCAATTTGTACAGAGACCTGGGAGAAAGCTCTCCCTTTTCTAACCTGAGGAACCTGAGCTCTCTCCACTTGGGCAACCCACAGTTCTCTGTGATAAGACAAGGGAACTTTGAGGGTATTGAGCTTCTCGAAGAGTTGTGGATTGATGGTCGCAATCTCAGCCGCTATGAGCAGGGAAGTTTGAAATTAATTAAGAAGATAAAACACATGATCATAAACCTAAGAAATGGTAATATATTCTCTGAAATTGTTAGGGACCTTCTGCACTCTGTCACTTGGCTAGAGGTGAGAGAAATCACATTAGCAGTTGAAACAAAAAGATTGGTGCAGAACTCTACGAGTCCTTTTAGGATGCGAAAACTTACGTTTAAAGATGCTTCCTGCACAGATCAGTCTCTCAGCCAAATGTTAGTATTATTGAAGGACATCACCTCTTTACGAGAGTTAGAGGCAATTGATTGTGTGCTTGAGGGGAAGGGAGAATGGAACACTGAAGAAATTGCAAACAGTGGGCAAAGTTTTATTGAAACTGTATCAATAATAAATGTAATGATTCAGAATTTTCATTTGTTTTTTGACCTGGATGGTATGGAGTCACAAATAAACAACCTAAAAAGCCTCACTATTGCAAGCTCTACAGTTTTCATGGTACCATGCAGGCTTGCAAGACATTTTTCATCACTTCAGTATCTGGACTTTAATAATAATTTGCTTCAAATTAATCGTTTAGATGAAACCATCTGTAAATATGCCTGGCCCTCATTAAAAACTTTAAATCTAAGTCAAAACTCTCTAAATTCTCTGAAAAGGACTGCTGAATATATATCTCGTCTACCCCAACTGAATAATCTTGACATTAGCCAAAATAATTTTGGTGATATTCCAGATGCATGTGAATGGCCAAGAAACCTAAAATATTTAAACCTCTCTCACACTCAAATTCCTAAAGTAACAACCTGCATTCCCCCAACACTGGAAGTTTTGGACGTTAGTGCTAATAACCTGAAGGAGTTTGGACTGCAGCTGCCGCTTCTGAAAGAGCTGTACCTGACAAAAAACCAGCTGAAGACCCTGCCTGGTGCCACACCCATTCCAAACTTAGTGGTCCTGTCTGTCCGGAGAAACAAGCTCAACAGTTTCTCCAAGGAAGATTTTGAGTCCTTCAAGAGAATGCAGCTGCTGGATGCCAGTGATAACAACTTCATCTGCTCCTGTGATTTCCTCTCCTTCATCCACCAGCAGGCTGGGATATCCCAGGTGCTGGTGGGGTGGCCGGACAAGTACGTCTGCGACTCTCCACTGGCGGTGAGGGGGGCACAGGTTGGAGCTGTGCATCTCTCCCTGATGGAGTGCCACAGGTCCCTCGTGGTGTCATTGATCTGCATCCTGGTGTTCCTGGTCATCCTCATCCTTGTGGCCGTCGGCTACAAGTACCATGCAGTCTGGTACCTGAGGATGACCTGGGCGTGGCTCCAAGCCAAGCGGAAGCCCAAGCGAGCCCCGCCCAAGGACATTTGCTACGATGCTTTTGTCTCCTACAGCGAGAACGACTCCAACTGGGTGGAAAACATAATGGTGCGGGAGCTGGAGCAGGCCTGCCCTCCCTTTCGGCTCTGCCTCCATAAGCGGGACTTTGTGCCCGGCAAGTGGATTGTGGACAACATCATCGACTCCATTGAGAAGAGCCACAAAACGCTGTTTGTGCTGTCTGAGCACTTTGTGCAGAGTGAGTGGTGCAAATACGAGCTGGACTTCTCACATTTCCGCCTCTTTGATGAGAACAATGATGCTGCAATTCTTGTCCTCCTGGAGCCCATCCAGAGCAAAACGATTCCCAAGAGGTTCTGCAAGCTGCGGAAGATCATGAACACGAAGACCTACCTGGAGTGGCCTCTTGAGGAAGAGCAGCAGCAGATGTTTTGGGAAAACCTGAAAAGAGCCTTGAAGTCATAGATGAAGTACGTAGTCCCCATTTCAACATATTTCTGCAAAAGGCTATACGCCATTGTTTCTTTCTCCTAAGAATTGTCTCTTTCTTATTTTTCTTTTTAATTACAGCTGATGTTGTTGTGTATAGAAATAAATGTCATGTTACTAACTGAGAAAGGACCACTTTAGGTTTTCCAATGATGTGCTGCTCTGTTCTTTCACAGTCCCTGCCAGTAACTATTTGGAAGCTTTGTTGGACTACATATACTTTACTAAATACATTTAACTGAATGGAGAGTATTTCTGTAATTTTTTCTCCTGTTATCACTATCCCCAACTAGTTTCTTACAATGCCATTGTAATTTACAAATTAAATTAAAAGTCAAGGACTTCAATCAATACTCCCCTGTATCTATATGTTTTTGTAAATACTTATTTGCCTCTTTGCATTCACTACCACTTTGCCTTCTACCTACTCATAGTAATAACTGAAGCCTTCTATTTGTGGGATGCGAGACTGTTTCTAATGTGTGGGCTAGATAATGTTGCAGACTTGGTTTTGCTCTTCTACATTTCAGAGCACATTTTTGTAATCCCTGGGCAATGCATCGCTTTACAGCTCTACTTGGCTTCCTTTGTAGTGGGTGAAAATCACACTGACAAGGGGCATCTGTCACACTGACAAGTTCATCTCTCTACTTTGGTATGAGGTATCTCCTAGAACTATTGTAGTGCTCTTCACCAATTACAGAGGCAGCCTAGAGAAGCAGGTAGATACAAGAATTTGTATTAAGACAGCTGGTCACACCCTGAGTGCCTGGGTTTCTTGTGTTTTAGACTTTCTCGTGGGGACCTGAAATTGAGGGGCTTAAGTTACGTGTGGTTTCTCTACCTTGACACTTCCATGTTCCCCTTTCCTTGTCTTGCTGGAACTTAAGTACAGAAGAATCCAAATGATTCTTGATTAAACTTAAGATATGCAATTTTGTGGTGATAAACCAAAACATTAGCATATGGACTTTGAAAAAGTATTTGAAAAATAGCAAAATTTGCTTATACATGCGTGTCTGTTGGTACACTTGTATGTGCTTACACATGTGTGTATCTTCACACTTCTGTGTGTATCTGTACACATAAGATGATTGTCTCTGTGGGTGTAGCCTGCAAAAACCACTTTCAGTTCTGCTTTCCTGTTATAATGCTATCTCTTGGGCTAGTCCAAAGTCTACTACAAAGGAATTCTTCTGTTTTCTCTCTTGGAGAAAAACTGCTTAGGGGCTAATCAAGGCTGAACTCCAAGTAGGTGATGAGTGAATCATCTGAGACCAAACAATGAGCAGATAGAACAGATCAGAAGACTACATGCCTAGGGGTAAGAAGGGAAATAAGTCTTGCCGGTCATTACAAAGAGAGGGTCAAAGATAGATATAGGAGAAGCCTTAGTTTTCATACAGTACACTCTTAGCATAAACCCAGGCTTTTATGGGTTGGCATATTTAAAAAGGAGTGATAGTGTTACTGCTCTTATGTCAGTCAGATCACCGAGGTGGGAATTCCCCTGCTCACATTGTCAAGACAGAGATGAAGTGGAAAGGAAACAGCAGCTTGAGAGGAAGCTTGGTAAAAAATGATCAGCAGAAGAGAGATGAAACACAACATGGGCTAACTGGCATTCAGGAACCAAAGCTGGAGCTGGCATCTCTGGGGATCTTGTTGGTACAAAGGTGAGTTTTCAGGTGGGTGAAGGCTAGAGATGGAGGGAAAGACAGTGGAGCTGCAAATCTAGAGCAAGAAGCAAGGAGGAAGCACTGGGAAAACGCTATCTTATCTCTGTCACCGAGTTCTCCTCCTCTGTATGGGGGAATTGAGTGTGCTCAGGGCTGCTGAGCAGGAGCGTGGGGTGGAGAGGAATTTCTGTCTGCCAGCACAGTGGAGCAGGGAGCTGCAATCACAGGAGTCTGGCAGGGATGCATGGCAGGCAGGCAGCAAAGGAAGGTTCGCCAGGACAGGCAGGACATGCTGATGGGAGCAATGTCCTTTGGGAAAGGGGAGAGAAGAAAGCAGCAAATGAAAAAGAGACAAACTTTTTTTTCAGACTATGTCATTTTTACTCAGTTTGCTTGTTGGAGGGTGCCTTGCAAGCACTTTGGTCTGTTTGTGTGTTGTCCCGCTTGTGTGTTGATAGTGGGAAGGGAAGTGACCCAGGGAAGGCTGGGTGTGAAGTTGGGCTGCCTTGGTCTCAGGAATTCAATCGGGAAAGAGCTCATTGAACAAAGGCCTCAGGACATCAGCTACCTCCTCACCTAACTGTGCTGTTGCACTTCCTCTGTGTTGGAAACAAGAAGAGGCATGTGTATGTATGTGGATGTGTGTATACACATACTATTAGGGCAGTGCTGGTGGGTAATAACTAGGACTTATGTAACCTACACACAACCAGATGGAGGGCACCAGCTTTCCCCTGTCTGCCTGTCATTTGTCTTCTTCACCAGCCAGTGACTCTCCCACTGCAGACTCCATAGCACTGCTCCAGTTTACCAGCCCATTTACCTGGATAGTACTCCCCCAGCTAAAATCAATTTGCACATTATTGGCACTTACATTAACCTTTAGCATTCGTTGGCATCTATACAACCTCATTCCATTATCAATCATGGTTTTGTTTAAGACTATGCACGTATTTCCTCAAATATGTCTACTCACGTGACCCAGGGAAAATAATCTTGAGCATGTCTGACTTGGACCCTCTGTTCATAATCCTGAAATATTCTGAATGTCTGATTCATCACAATGTTTTATGGAATGAGGTGCAAGTTTCTGTATTTCAATTGCATTTCAATTTTGATGTGGCTTTTTAGTTCCCAGCACAACAGGGAAAAGTGATTCCTTAATAGGGTAATGATATAGAACTGGGGCTGTATGTCTGAGTTGGTGTGGAGAGGCCTGAATTGATCCTGTAAGTCAGGGTCTTAAGCAGAATCATTAGAGAGGAATGGGAAGGGAAAGAGATTGGCTGAAAATTGAATAAGATGGGAATGGGATTTCTCTGTCTGCTTAGATTACAGATGAGAAAAAAAAAATCAAACTGGAAAAAAAGCTTGCAGAAGTGACAATGAAGAAAAGCAGCCTGAACCACTAAAGGGAGTTTAGTCCTGCAGTCCCTAGATGGTTTCAGGCTGGTGAGGTGGAGAGTCATCAGGGTCAGCTGGTATTTCCTGTGCAGTACCTGCTCAGTTTCCTTCTGTACTGCCAATTTTCCACCTATAAATAACCTATCTATAGATAGCTTTTGATTGATCAAGTTGCCTGGTTGTTTCTTTTTCTAGCAGTAAGCATTTTGATGACAGTTTCAAAATGCCACTTAAATTTGTTACTAGTGAAACTCATGTTACTCATAGCTTTGCTCCTATAGCCTACAGCACTGTGTTATCCAGTTAGACTTGTGGGACCAAAAAAGCCCTGTAAAAAAAGCCTCAGATGGGCAGCAGATGAGTCTAACTACAGATCACAATTCTTTGTGTGGGATTCACATGGACAAATATCTAGGTATTTAAACTGTGGTACTCCATTTTAAGTCAACAAGGTTGTTTCTCTTAGAGCTTAGTCTGGTTGTCTAAGACATATGATAAGAATTGCCTCTAAAAAATGTTATTTCTCTCCATTGACTTTGGAGGACACGTTGGATGACCAGCTCAGCTGTGGGCATCTAAAGACATGGAAGACAACAGTGTCCTTCAAGATCCAAAGTTTTACATCAGAGATAGACAGACATAAAAGGAAAATAACACAAGAGGTCAAAGCATTTATAGTCTTCCAGGTGGGAAGAGATGGAATGATGGAAAAAAATGATCCACAACTTTTCCTCCCTTCTCCGTATGCCCAAACCACCTCAGTCAGCACTGTCCGTTTTGAATAATCTTAAGCAACTATGGCTAAAAATTATGCAACTGCAAGGACAGTACTTATATATATGAACTTGTATGTGTGGGTCAGCCACTGTAAAAAAAATCAGAACATAAATTCAAATACAGTAGATCTTCTGCACAGAGTCTCAGTAGGATAACTGATGGAGTAAGTAGCTCCTAGTGAGCCAGTCTAACCTGATTCATCTGATATAGAGCCCACAAAGACTTTGTGAACCTGTTCATTGGCCTCTTCAAGGTTGGTTCACTCTTTTCAACCTCAGTAAGATACCTACTGAGATAATGGGGTTTGTGACACATGGGGGAAAGTTATATGTTAAAAATGGTTTTGATCCTTGCCAAGGAAGGTTTTAATTCAATATGTAATAAGGCTTTTAAAGGGAAAAGAGTTGCCTTGGGTTTCAAAAACTGTTTTTCCAACTCCTCTGAAGGATAGAAGAGCAACAGAAGAGTCACCTTGTTTGGAGTAAGGACGGGCTGGGTATTGCAACAAGCTCGGTAAAAAGCCATAGCAAACCAGTATTACGAAAGGCACAACTTGGCCTGATCTCTCTTCCACAGATGCCCAAAACAGAAAAAGGCACTGGCAGAGAAAAAGGATGTGGCAATAAAATGGAAGAGCTATGAATCAGTAGGCAACAATTATCAGTTTTACAAGCTGAAGTTTCATTAGCAAGTATTGGACAGATGGCAATAAGATAAAGATGGTCTATGCAGTCACCCAGGCAAGTATTTGTTCCCCGACTTCTAGCACATTTACAATCAGAACAGAGAAAGGCAGATAAAATGAGGAATCGACTGAAAGAAAGGTATTTCTCTTCTCCCCGTTGTCATAATTGAGATTAGATATATATTTGAAATTAATATAAAATGTGAATGTTAGTATCTACTGTAAGATGCTGACTCTTCTTGATATAATCAGGATTTGAAATACATGCAAGAGACTCTATGTAGTAAAAAATGAATACACAAAATAGTATTCATAAACTGAGAAAGGAAGACCTAAGGTGGGATTGAGTGAGGATGTTTGAAGACTATGTACTAAAAAGGATGAAGTTCAGAGTAGTAATATTGTTGTGCTTGTGTGGATGTTTAGCTGAATCTGCAAAAGATTTGGGCAGCTATTAATTGATTTTATAGTCTTCATTCAAAATTTAGACATCAAAGAGGGAAAACAAAATAAAATCAGTATAGATATCTTGTAAAAATTTATATTGATGTATTTGTGTATAGTAGGTCTTTTTAAAATAAATCTGTTTAATCTCTGAATTGCATTAAAAATAAATGTATTTACAGTGCTTTTAACAGGACAGACCAGTAAAAAATGTATTTTAGATATATCCAAAACATACTATCTTCAAAATTAACTAATCATGTATGACTGTATTTCATATTTTAGGTAAAATAATGACTAAACACATCTGGCAAGTGTGGGCCATCTACATGGTCTTGGCTGCAAACCTCTCCAAACAGCAAATGCTGAAGCAGGCTTGTCCTTCGTGTGATGCTGCTCAGCTTTGCAATTGCTCTTCCATGGGCTTGGACTTCATTCCCCCAGGGCTCACGGCCAAAATCACAGTGTTAAACTTGGCCCACAACAGGATAAAGCACATCCAATCCCAGGACCTGCAGCAGGCTGTGAACCTGAGAGCCCTGCTGCTGCAGTCCAATGAAATCAGCTCCATAGATGAAGACTCTTTTCAGTCCCTCACAAACCTGGAGCTCTTGGACTTATCCAATAACAGCTTGGCTCACTTGTCTCCTGCGTGGTTTGGGCGTCTGTTTTCACTCCAGCACCTCCACCTTCAAGGCAATTTGTACAGAGACCTGGGAGAAAG
The DNA here is from genome assembly GCA_013399695.1 of Formicarius rufipectus. NCBI lineage: Eukaryota > Metazoa > Chordata > Aves > Passeriformes > Formicariidae > Formicarius > Formicarius rufipectus. The sequence continues at coordinate 1,011,412 of VXAU01005997.1, forward strand.
CTCTCCCTTTTCTAACCTGAGGAACCTGAGCTCTCTCCACTTGGGCAACCCACAGTTCTCTGTGATAAGACAAGGGAACTTTGAGGGTATTGAGCTTCTCGAAGAGTTGTGGATTGATGGTCGCAATCTCAGCCGCTATGAGCAGGGAAGTTTGAAATTAATTAAGAAGATAAAACACATGATCATAAACATAAAAAGTATTCATGTATTCTCTGAAATTGTTAGGGACCTTCTGCACTCTGTCACTTGGCTAGAGGTGAGAAGAATAGCATTCAGTATCTCTGCTGAAATGCAGCTGTTGAGAGTCATGTCTTCTTCTTTTGCAAAGAAAATTTCTTTTAGACACATCTTATTAACAGATGCTACTGTGCCTGAGATGGTCAGCATATTAGAAGACATGCCAAAATTAGCAGAGCTGGAGCTAATAGACTGTAGACTCTTGGGAACTGGACAATGGCAAATGCAAATTCATGCAAACCAATCACAGACTCTTAGAGTTTTCACAGTAGAGAAATTATCTATAGAAGAATTTTACTTGTTTACAGATCTTCAGCCTGTGGAATGCCTACTATCTCTTTTTACCAGAGTCACAGTTCGAACCACCAAAGTCTTTTTAGTACCATGCAGAATTTCCCAACACCTTCTCTCATTAGAATATCTTGATCTTAGTGCAAATTTGCTTGGAGATCAGAGTTTAGAGCATTCAGCCTGTCAGGGTGGTTGGCCATCACTACAAACTCTAAATTTAAGTCAGAATTCACTGAGTGACTTAGAAATGACAAGTAAAAGTTTGTCTCATTTAAGAAATCTAATTCTTTTAGACATTAGCCAAAATAATTTTGGTGATATTCCAGATGCATGTGAATGGCCAAGAAACCTAAAATATTTAAACCTCTCTCACACTCAAATTCCTAAAGTAACAACCTGCATTCCCCCAACACTGGAAGTTTTGGACGTTAGTGCTAATAACCTGAAGGAGTTTGGACTGCAGCTGCCGCTTCTGAAAGAGCTGTACCTGACAAAAAACCAGCTGAAGACCCTGCCTGGTGCCACACCCATTCCAAACTTAGTGGTCCTGTCCGTCCGGAGAAACAAGCTCAACAGTTTCTCCAAGGAAGATTTTGAGTCCTTCAAGAGAATGCAGCTGCTGGATGCCAGTGATAACAACTTCATCTGCTCCTGTGATTTCCTCTCCTTCATCCACCAGCAGGCTGGGATATCCCAGGTGCTGGTGGGGTGGCCGGACAAGTACGTCTGCGACTCTCCACTGGCGGTGAGGGGGGCACAGGTTGGAGCTGTGCATCTCTCCCTGATGGAGTGCCACAGGTCCCTCGTGGTGTCATTGATCTGCATCCTGGTGTTCCTGGTCATCCTCATCCTTGTGGCCGTCGGCTACAAGTACCATGCAGTCTGGTACCTGAGGATGACCTGGGCGTGGCTCCAAGCCAAGCGGAAGCCCAAGCGAGCCCCGCCCAAGGACATTTGCTACGATGCTTTTGTCTCCTACAGCGAGAACGACTCCAACTGGGTGGAAAACATAATGGTGCGGGAGCTGGAGCAGGCCTGCCCTCCCTTTCGGCTCTGCCTCCATAAGCGGGACTTTGTGCCCGGCAAGTGGATTGTGGACAACATCATCGACTCCATTGAGAAGAGCCACAAAACGCTGTTTGTGCTGTCTGAGCACTTTGTGCAGAGTGAGTGGTGCAAATACGAGCTGGACTTCTCACATTTCCGCCTCTTTGATGAGAACAATGATGCTGCAATTCTTGTCCTCCTGGAGCCCATCCAGAGCAAAACGATTCCCAAGAGGTTCTGCAAGCTGCGGAAGATCATGAACACGAAGACCTACCTGGAGTGGCCTCTTGAGGAAGAGCAGCAGCAGATGTTTTGGTTTAATTTGAAAATAGCTCTAAAATCCTAGACAGAATGAACATACAGTAAATAAACTTCCCTTGACCCTTTGTCCCATCACTTCTCTGCATCTCAAGAACAGGGATCTGAGCTACTGTAAATTCTAACACTTGCTATGAGATTATTTTCTTTTTTGTAGCTGTGTTTCTGAATTGTTTGACTAGTTTGGGCTGGAATAGAGTTGATTTCCTTCATAGTTCCTTCTGTGGTGCTGTGGTTTGTATTTGTGTCCAAAACTGCCTTCATAACACAGAGGTATTTTAGTTGTTGCTCAACAATTCTTGCACAGCATCCAAGTCTTTTCTGTTTTTCCTCTCTCTTGCCAGCATGTAGACTGGTGGTGCATCATAATCTGGGAGGTGACACAGCTGGGACAGCTGATTCCAGCTGACCAAAGTGATGTCCCTTACTATAACGTCATGCCCCATGCTCAGCACTGAAAGCTGTGGGAGTGAAAGAGTAAGGGAGGATGTTCGGAGTTATTGTTTTTGCCTTCCCAAGTAACTGTTTTGTGTGATGGAGTCCTGCTTTTATGGCAATGGCTAAATGTTTGCCTGCTGATGTGAAGTCATGAATGACTTCCTTGTTCTGCTTGGCTTGTGAGAAAAGCTTTTGCTTTACTTACTGAACTATCTTCATCTCAACCCACATGTTTTCTCACTTTTACCCTTCAGATTCTCTGCCCTGTTCCACTGCAGGGAGGGTGAGCAACTGGCTGTGTGGTGCTGAGCTCCCTTCTGAGGTTAAACCGCAATAGTTGTCTACACGTGCTAATCAGCAGTATTAGCAAAAGCTGTTTCATTTAAACATTTAATGATGAAAAGTTGTTTAGATATACAGCTATGTAGTTTATATGTCTTTATCTTTTCAAAAGTTTTAGGAGAGAACTTGCCTAGTCAAGGGGTTTTCTACATTATTTGTATAAACTCCTTCTAATCAAATGCTATAAAAGTCAGTTTATGGAGCATAGATTTTTGTCCTAGCTCTCCTAGTCAGTGGAACTAAGGCCTGATACTCAGTATTTTATAATCACTTAAGTTAAATGCCCAGATCTCCTAATGATCGTGGCTGCAAGGCTGAATGTCAAAATGCACTTTATCTTTGAGGTCTGAATGCTATTGTGGTATATATGTTTAGTGGCAGACAACTTCCTCAGTAAAAGACACCTATGAAGGATTATTTCTGTCTAGTTTCATTGTACCATATGCGGCAATAGATGTTTCAGAGTAGGTTTCAAATACTCTTCTGACTTGCGCAAATGGAATTTAGGCTATTCTCAGCTAGAATGTGGGAAACACTAATATATATATGTAGTCTTTGAATCCAGTATCACATTCCTCTCCTTGTTTAGCAACCTCAACACAGGCACAAAAAGGGTGTTTCCTACATTTCTTCTCAGTCTGTAGATGTAGTCCACAAAATAAGGGGGGGTAGAGGGCATCCCACCTAGGACAGTGTGTTTGCTGTCAGCTGGGGCCACGTTTTCTTGAGAAGATTACTGGGACAAGGACCCTAATTTCCAGAGAAGTGGAATAAATATAAGACAGGTACCAGACTCATCCTTCAGAGATGATTTAAAAATAATGTCTTTGGTGATACTTGCCTTGCAGCCACAGGAAATTTCAGATGAACCCTAATGGCTTGAATCTGGTAGGCCAGAGGGACAATTAACTTCTGTATCACTTCAGGGCTTAGGCACAGCACAGGATATTTTCAGGCATGTACAGAAACAAGTCTTAAAAGCCTTCAAATGGAAACAGCTACAACATTTGGCTGTATCTGTGATGGGATGATGTCCAAGTCAATGTTTGTATTGCTCTGTTTTGATCTTGGACATCTTATGTGTTACAATAACTGTTAAAACCCCTCAATATTTTAACCTGAGCTGGGTGCATTAGCAGCCTCCTGTCACAGCTGGTTACCTATGTTATTGCTTTTAGAAAGTTCTCTACCCAGCCAGTGTCAGTGAGAGTAGAAATACCCCTGTTCTTTGCTAGTCATTGAGAAGGCTGAGGACACACATGCTTCCATTCACATCCACAATTAGGTGACTCTGACAGTGTAACAGAAATTAATGGCTTATTTACACACATTTTTGCATTTATGAATACAGGTATAACACATTATAAGAATTATTAACTTCATTATTTCATCTAAGCTAACAAAGCCAGCTTCTTTCTATGTACTCAAGATTTGGTCTGTCTTTCATTTACTTAGGTATTTTTTAAGTGCATCATTCCTATTTTTAGCATCTAAACCTTACCTTCATTTGTACATGGCTTCACACAGTCTTCACTTTATTCTCATATATATATTAAAGTGTCAGTTAAGGTAGGGTGGCTCTCTGACTTCCAGTCACAACGTAAAATTCTTAAAATACTAACCATGTTTCATTTGAGTTGAAAAGATACTTCTGCTAGCTATTTCACTCATTCTAAGAAATAACTATTTTTTTTTCCTAACACAAGCTTACCTTTGAAAGTATAACTTTCTTTTCATTCATGTTTTGAGAATATAAAATACGTTTTCATAGCATGCTGTACAGCCTTGCTGTAATGCAAAAAGAGGCACTGTCCTGCAAAAGGGTGTCTTGCAGACCAGAGATTCACCAATTGCTATATTCTGTAGTCCTTTAAAATTAAGTACAGAATATGCATATTATTGTAGACAGATAAATATCCAACACTTTGAATTCTCACTGATCATCTGAGTCCTATTTTAGAACCACTGAATAATTAATACGTTGGATGATGCCTATGACAATTGATTGTCAAACCACCAAATAGCAGAGCCAGTCCAGAAGTTTTCCATACAATAGTTGTGTGTTCCCACATAATCTGTTGATAAGGAAACTGGAGAGAAAATACAGCAATATGTAAATCCCGGCATTTTTCTCAGTCAGAATCAAACAAACAATACTGGATTAAATTTTTGAAACTTTTTTTTTTCTCCCAACACTCAGAATTTAGTTATTTTTTTATAGAGATAACATTAAAATTAAGTATTCTCCTCACATATGATTAAAATAGGCTCCAAAAAAGTAAGCCAAACTTTGTTTCCATTCAAGCACAGCAGATAATCAACTATTATTTTATTTGCTAAAGGCAAAATGTTGTTTACTAACTACTAACAGAAGGGGAGGGAAAAAAGCACTTGTTCTGAAAGTGGATTATGTCAATGTTGTTATTTTGTTACAGCAAAATCCACTGCATGGTCTTTGTAAAACTGCAATTTACATCGTTTAAAGTGTTCCTCTCATCTTAAAAATTATTTCTGGATGCCTTTAAATCAAGAAGAAAAATACATATGCACTTTTATTTCCCTTGCTTGCTTAAGGGTCCTAGATAAGATAAAGGCAAACAGAACTACAATATTATAATATTTCCTAAATATAATTGTTCCTTAATAATAATTATGTTTCCATTCATTAAATAGGGCCATCTCATCCCTCCACTGCAGATCAAAACAAGAATTCGTAAGTAATCAGGCTATGGTTTAGAAATTCCAAATCAAAAGCATACTTGCTACAGAGAAGGTATGGGTTATTTAACATCCTCTTCAAATCAGCTTTCTCAGGGCTTTATGGGTGAATTTGGTTCTTGCCAACAATGCACCAATTGAAAGCAGGATTCATGAAACTCTGTATCAGGTGTATTGTTAAGGAATCTTTCAAATATGTAAAAGGCCAAATGCTTATATCTGCCAACCTAGTCAAACCATCAGCAGATAGTTTTACTGGCTGAGTATGGATACTGCCTTGTTTTGTAACCAAACAGTTTGAAATTTCTTAAAGTATTTAGAATTATTGTAAGGCTGAATCCAATGTCCTGGTCATCCAGACTGGTCTTCATATTTTCCAGCTTGAAAGAAGCCAGGATACTTTTATGAACTGCAGAAGAGGGTGATTAGGAACATTGTTTCAGCACTTACGAGATTTTTCATTTTAGCTTCTGGAGTGCAAAAATGCTTAATTTATTGGTATCCCTGAGTATGAGGCACTGGGTCTTCTGTCAGGCTGTAGGGTACATGCCATTGTTTGAGAAGGGTTTCACATCTGCTTTAAAATTACTCAGCAAACACAGCCCCAGGTACAGCCCCAGGAAATCCTCTGCAGTACACAAGATCAGCAGACCTGACTGATGGGTACACTGCTGGGCACACCCACACAGGCTGTGCACCAAGTACCTGGAAGGTGGATTTAGGTCTGAAACTGTAAGTTTATGGCCACTCTTGCATCAGTATATCTTCCAAAAGTCTGCATGGCATCAACTTGAGTCACAGATCTGAAAAATTGTTTGTGTTCCTGATTTTACCTTTGCACTCTGCTGTTTCTGAACACGGTTTCAGTTCCTTTTTTCCTTGGTATTTATTGTCATTATTATTTTTTAATGCAGCATAAAAGAGGAGAAAACAAGAGTTTCATAATTACATGGAAAGAATATCCATGATTACAGGGCAGCTGCTAGGTATTTTCAATGATTCCTTCTTTGTTTATATCCACAAAGATTTTCTGCCCGTAGATTGCACAGATGTCATTGGACACATTTCTTGTTGGTATGCCACTGATGCTGTAAAACTGTCAAGATCAGATTTACAGGAAAAAAAGAACCAAAACCCCCAAAAATATTTAGTTAAAGTCAAGGGTGGATAAACACATTTTTACTGCCATCAAAGATAAGAACAGCACAAAAATAGCTACAGTTGTCGCGCTTTGCTAGATCCAGGATTCACAGTTATCCAGGAATAATTAAAATCTTATTGCTGATGCAAAAACTTTAGCAATCATCTGCTTGATGAGTAACTGGACAAAAGTTGATTATATCAGCATAATTCTCTTATTTGAAAGGGGAACATAGGAGCTATAAAAAGAAAAAGAGTGAGTCTTTCACGGACTTTGAGGAAGGAAGAAAGTTGCCTTCCTATGGCAATTAGGGAAATTGTATCTCTTGCACATAGGGATCTGCCTACTGGAAACCCCAGATCAGGCCTGGCATATGTCAATGGCTACTACATTAAACGTTCCTCTAATCATAACATCAATGAGGGAGTTCAACAGTTTGTCCAGGGCACAAGAACAGCACTTCCCAAGGAAAAGAGGCTATTTTACTGCAAGAGTATCCAGTAGACCTTATTCTCATGAACCCAGGGGCATAAGAGACTAAAGAACTAATTCTCAGTCCTTGCAAACGGTATTCAGGGTCATGTACCCTGGCACTTACAGCAATGGTGGAAGCCATGTACTCAGAATAGATCTCTGCAAAGTCTCTTCCCACCAGTTCTGTGACACAACACATAAAAAAGCAGTGTTGCACCAAAATCCATAGAGTCATCAGGCTCTTTTCTGTCATAAAACCACAAAAGATTACTTGTGTGAATCTGTTCTTCACCAAAACACCAGAATGTTTGCCTGGGTAGAATATGAATTTCCTTTATGCTTGTCCAGGATTTCTGTCTAAGTAGCAGCCCACTCAGAGCTACTGCACTGGACTTAGTTTGATGTGCCATCTGATCAGAAATTCCAGAGCATGTAGATCAACCTCATCATGCATTTGCTGTAAGTCCAATACTTCTTGGAAATGTTGCAGACATTGCACATATATAAATCAGCTGTTCCTTTAAGTGTCAGATTTATTGTCCATACATTGTATAGTCAATTAATCCAAAAGTACATAGCTCTGATGGAAAACTCTTGGCAGAAACAAACAGTTTTGTGTTACCAATGCTATTCAGCTTTATTCTGTTGGAATGTTTTATTTAACCAGCTAAATTCCCCCACAAGTGTATTTTGAAGATATAACTACAAAACTTGTTAGCTCTGATTTAGAGGTTCTTACTTTGTGCTCTGTAGCAGCAGAAATGACAAGTCCTTTTAGTGTTGAGAAGCTCCAGTTTCATGAGTATTTGGTATCTGGGTTTCAGTTTCCCAAGATCTGTTACACATAACACATACAGTCTCAGAAAGTTGACAAGAGACCTTAACATTTTTGCAGACTGTATTGTGTTGGGGGGCTTGAGGATTAAATACCCATTGCTGCATTTAGCAAAAATCTTATTCTGAGGAATTTTATTTGAGAGGATAGAAGGCTCTTTCAACTACAGAAACTTAACAGTTCTTTGACTGGCATGTTACTCTTTATTGAGATTTGGCTGATCCTTTTGTTTCTGCAAAATAATGAAATAAATCTAATTGTTCTGTATAAGACAACTCTAAACAAAGTCCCTTTCTATAAGAAAATGTGTCATCTTGGCCTATAGCACCACTGAGCAGCTGTGGCTCCAAAAGCAGTTTATAACCTGCTTTCAACACTGCTGGCTGTCAGGCAATTCATACTTTAAGAATAAGAGTGTTTGCTGCTGCAAAAGCAGATGAATCTAAACCTGCAGTTTGAAGGAAGCAGGAGTTCACTGGAGTAAAAATCTTAGTCTTTGGCAATAGTCAAAGTAAAAAGAGGAAACCCCCCAAGGAACATTATAGCCTGTTAGAGTGGGAAATCATGAATATCAGAAAGAATTATAGTCTGGTTTTGATATGAATGTACTTATTTATTTTTTAACCATTATGTCAAGCTTTTTTATGTCTCATCTCTTTCAGGTGCATAAATGCAGAACTGGGGACTAACTCAGAAGTTAGGGAATTAAATGAGCAGACACAGTGGTTGTACAAAATTCAAGGGTTTTCCCCTTCTCTCTTCACAACACAAGCACAAGTTGTAAAATGGCTAAATATCAAACTTCAGAAAGACAAAAAAAAAGTAAGAGGACCTACAGTCCACATTGTACAAGGTGTTTCATATGGACAAGTGGGCGATGAAGAGACCAACTTAGAGCAATTTCACTGCATATGAAGTAAAATCTATCAAGTAGAAAATCCTAACAGTTGCCAATCCCAATTTTACCTGAAGTTACCTAGCTAAAGAACAAATTAAATCCAAACACATTAAACATTATGGCTAGACAACTCACAATTCCTGTTGCATAACTCAGTTTATGGATCAGGGGGAACCATTTGTAGACCAACATATGGACAGAAGAAAAAGAAAGACTGCTCAAGAACTTGTGTATTTTGCAGAATGGCACAAAATCCTGCATGTGTAACCTTCATTTCATATTAGTATGAATTCAACAGAAGTTTTACACTTCTGTATTTCTCCCTTTCTTAAAGCTTAGTGAAAATGTACAGGGAAAAAACCCTATCAAATCCATTTTGTTTTGCATCAGTCTTCACAAGAAATGGTAATTGTGAGCAGATTGCTAACATTATTAAAACCAATAGTTTGGAATTGTGGATGAATGAATCATAGGACAGAACGAGACAAGAAGAGGTAAAAAAATACCTGAGGTAAATTACATATCATCATGTGTGCCTCTATTTACCTAAAGCACTTAAATTTAGCAGAAGCAATCTCTTCACCATTAATAATTGTCTTTATGAGCTCAGGGTGGAGAGATGGAGTTTAATAAGCCTGGAGAAGGAAGAATACAGCCCTCTCTTTAGGGATGCAGAGGGGGCTCTAAGGAATAAATTCAGACTATTTGGTGTCTATATACATGAAATTGAGCTCTGCAGGCTCATTAACACCTGGGATGACTGCTGATGGTGAGAGTCTGCAGAATGAAAAAAAAAACAAACAAAATACAACCACGATGGAATTAATTGAAGTTTTGCCTAAGTTTTTGCATTTGCATGTCATATTTGATAAACACATATTTAGAGGATCTTATTCATACTGTAGTTGGAAGATTTCTTCAAATTCAGTAGCTGGTAACGTTTTTTTAATAATTAATTTAAGGGAAATTCTTATTTGCTAGTTTCCTTTCCTTTAAGAAACAAAATTTAAAAAATCACAAAACAAGGAAAAACCATCAGAAAAAAGGACATAACGTTGTGTTCTTCCCAAGAGAGATTTGCAGGTTGGTCTGAAAGTGATGTAATTGTAATAACTCAGCATTCCTCACAGGGACAGGGATAGGCATCTCCACCAGTGAAGGTTGATGGTGCAGTAAAGAGAACCCACATCTTTGGAGGTGTGACTAACTGTTGGCAAAATGGAGACAGTCATTTAGAAGTAATGACATCCTTTGGTTCCATTTGGCATGGTTAGGTTTGATTAACAGACTGTCAAACTGTAAAACTCAGACATAAAATCTTACAGCATCTGACTCAGGAGAGCCTTTGACTCTAGAATGTTAGTCTGCCTTCCACCCCGTAAATAATTAGCAAACCCAAAGTAGTAAATGGTTATAACACTGAGATACAACTCATCAGACCACTTACATCCAATTCTTAGAAAACTAAACTGTCTATTGATGGAATTAAGGCTACTGGAAAAAAAGTTAAAGTTTGTTTTGAAACTCAAATTACATGTGGTGACCACAGGGCTAAAACTTTGGAGCAAGTTTTCCGAAACTGGTGGAGGTACTTTGCCCTTTAAGCCTTAGAGCTGTTCTTATGAACTTCCAGAAAGGCACATTTGGCTGCACTGCTTTGGTACATAACCACACTGCTGAAGGATTTTCTTAACAACTCTTTCTTCAGGACATAATACCATCGCTTAAACTTTTGAACCCTTTTTTTCTACATGAAATTATATCAAACTCAATATGTATAATTGCTTGAGTTGCTGACAGTGATGAAATATTCTACTTCTTTTCCAATAAGCAAATATTTGACACCTACTGAAGAGTCAAAAGTCCTGTAATGTCAGTTCTCTCTGTGATCACATTAATAAACCATGGATTGGGGATTGTGGAAGTCTGATGATGACAAAGATAATGCAAGACTGACTTTAGTATGTGTTTGTAGAATTAACTCCTACATCTTTACAGAAAGGTTACTAAAAATAAAAAAACCCTCAAACCTCTGAGGGAGATAGTTTTAAAATTTATGACTGGTTTGGTGCAGGGGATTTTTTAAAAGCAAACAAAAAGCACAATTCATATAGAGTAAAAGGCTTTTTCTATGAAAGATTAATCTCTTTCCTTAATCAAAAAAGTAGAGTTATGAAGGAGTGTGTGTTACTCCCTGCCAAACTTAACACAATTTTGCTACAGATTTTAACTGAAGGAGGACTCAATTCTTCTTCTTAAGAAAAAAAAAAAAAAGACTAACTTAAAAGAAAATCTCCTGAACTCCCAAAAGCATTCAACTATTGAGCAAGCTGGTATTTCACAATGCAAGTTTAAATAAATTAACAGGTAGAAACACCTGTAATAGATAACGACACAGCATCATTATATCACGTCTCTGCTAGGCATTTCTACACCCTGCAGCTTTGACTTTAGGGGACCACAGTCTACTATCTGTGACCACAAAAGTGGTAGAGCTCCTTCCATGCCATGAAGCCCTTCTGGCATGCCGCAGGTCAGTGGCCTCTACACATCCCTGAATGTGGAACCTGAGGTCTCCAGCTTCATCAGAGGCCACTGAAGGCTCCCTGTTGTCTCTGTGTCTTGCTATTGTCCAACATGATCTCTCTCCACTGTGTTTATGTACTGTGGTTTGCTTTTGATTTTTTTTCCAGTAGACTGAAAGTAAGGCCTGAATTTACAAAAATAGAAAGGCAAAACTGAATGGGCGCACATATTCAGTAATGTGGGTACTTTCTAATACATAAATACCTTTAATAGAACTTTACTACCATGTTAGCTGCAAAATGGAATGATAATTAATTAAAAAATGGTAGCACACCTTCTCTTGTGTGATGCTGTTACCAGATCAATTGGTATATAGTATTTGCAGTAATTTTTTCAACTTTCCTTATTGATTTTTGTATCTTCCAGATTGTTAATTTTACTACTATTAGCCTCCACATGACATGCATGAGTATTTTGTCATGTAAAGGAGAACAAAGATAGAAATTGAGTCATACAGATGCAAACCTCAGTATTGATTTATTATTAATACTGTAAGGTCACCATCTGGACAGTTCCATAAAATAATACATCTGCATTGCTGCTAAGTGGGAGCTTTAACATCTGGATCATATTATTGCAAATTTTCCTCATCCACCCATCATAGCAGGAGGAATTTCCTGACAAATTAGATTGCTGCCCAAAGGTAAAATGTTTTTCTCATTACCGTACTTTAAATGAGCTCAAAAAAACCCTAAAAGTGAAGCCAGCATCAGTGTCACAGGCAACTTCCCCATTTTCTAATTATGCAGATTGAACAGGTCATACAAGCACCAACTGAAAAACATCTATTTGCCCTCTGCTTCCCTTACAATGCTCCCCCAAAGTCTTAGAAAGTAAGAATGCCTATCACCAGCAAATTCAATAGAAGAGCATTATCCCAGTATTCATCATATAGCATATGGTGAAAACTGTATACATAAAGAAAATAACTGTGCAATAATTACATTTATTGTAAGAGATTGACCTTACCAGAACTTGTTAACCTGGCAATACAAGCTAACTAACTCCTAAAAATCTAGTTTCTTTTGATGTATGCATATTCAAATACTCAAAAACTTAGGCACTGAAGAAATAATAAATCGGGCTGTTTGGTTTTTTTAAGACTTGGTTTATATACTCATATTTGACAGTACATTGAAAACTGGCAGAAATTTCTATGTTAAGTAGATCAACATCATTTTCAAGATGTGCCTCATTACTCAGGTACAAAAATCAATGCTGTCATAACTGTGCTGCTACATTTTTCAACTATATTCCCAAGTAAGTTCTTATACCACAACTGCCACATGATACATGTTATATAATTAGCAAAATGAGCAACCATCTCTGGTACCAGAAGTAAGGCTTTTGGTTTTGATCTACCTTTCTGTCTTAGTTATTTAGGATTTCTATTATACCAGGGGAGAACAACTTTGTTCATATATATAATATTTATTTAATTTTCACCAATGGACAGCTTCCAGTGGCAAGCAAATCACATTACAAGATTCAGCTGAACACCTGACAGTCAGAATTTCCTTTGGGAAAATACAGAGTCAGAATACTAATAAGCTTTTTCCTTCCTTCCCCATTTGATATGCTCGACTCCTGCCTTTATGTTGAGAAAAATGGATAGGATAGTCTAGGACACAACATTTTTTCAAGGATGATAATTCTCTGACTTTGTTGCCACCCCACATCTCAGAGTACATAATACAGTTACTAGCATATAATTGCCTGCAGCTCATTAACTGCAAAATGTATGAGTGAAATGTAGAAATGATGCAAACCTATTGAAAATCAGTATTTTGCAAAGTGAATTACCAGAACACAGACTCCATGTTTATTTTTTTAAATCTGAAATAGCAATAACAAAATTCTCAAAAGCAACTGAGAAACAATCCTTTTCTCTAATCTGCTTCAATCAGCTTCCTCATCATATTGAAGTTAACCCCAAACTGTCAGAATGGCCTCTTCACTCTCTTAATTTTTTTAATTTTTTTTTTCCCTGTGCTATGCTTACATCCATGTTACTTTATATGTGGCCATCTGGTGAAGGGCAATCCCTTCCCTCTTGCCAAAATTATCCACAGCTGAGCTTTGGTTGCTTTGCTGCGACTTTCCTCGCCCCCCCCCATTTTTGCTCTGGCCTCTTTGAAATAGGAGCCTTCCCCAGCATGCCTTTTNGACTCCTGCCTTTATGTTGAGAAAAATGGATAGGATAGTCTAGGACACAACATTTTTTCAAGGATGATAATTCTCTGACTTTGTTGCCACCCCACATCTCAGAGTACATAATACAGTTACTAGCATATAATTGCCTGCAGCTCATTAACTGCAAAATGTATGAGTGAAATGTAGAAATGATGCAAACCTATTGAAAATCAGTATTTTGCAAAGTGAATTACCAGAACACAGACTCCATGTTTATTTTTTTAAATCTGAAATAGCAATAACAAAATTCTCAAAAGCAACTGAGAAACAATCCTTTTCTCTAATCTGCTTCAATCAGCTTCCTCATCATATTGAAGTTAACCCCAAACTGTCAGAATGGCCTCTTCACTCTCTTAATTTTTTTAATTTTTTTTTTCCCTGTGCTATGCTTACATCCATGTTACTTTATATGTGGCCATCTGGTGAAGGGCAATCCCTTCCCTCTTGCCAAAATTATCCACAGCTGAGCTTTGGTTGCTTTGCTGCGACTTTCCTCGCCCCCCCCCCCCCCACCCCTCTTTCTTGTCTTCTTTC
>VXAU01005997.1:1025484-1041796 GCA_013399695.1 Formicarius rufipectus
TTTTTTTTTTTTTTTAAGGAGATGTTTTACATTCTTGATAAGCCTGGATAAGGCTCTTTTGGAAGGTAGAGGCTGTTGCTGTTTCTCTTGCATCTAGTAAGTAGTTGCTGCTTTTTATTTTTTGTTCTTTTTGAGAAACCTAATGAATGCCCTTTCCATTTAGGGCTGATTTTATGCTCCCTATGACCTTCATTTCCTTTTTCTTTCAAAAAGAAACTGAGTTACTCTTTTTTTACATGTTTGCAAAGCACTTTGAAGGGGAGGGTAGGAGTCAATCATTGCAATCCTTTGCTTTACTTCTACTAACAGGACTGCAATTCTCTCTGGGCTCTTACTATGTCTGGGAAAAGCATGACTACCCAGAGGAGGGATGTGCATACAGGCAAAGACCCACCATGTCCTCAGAGAATCAGACAGAAAAGTTTGTCAGCTGTTGCTGCTGTTCAAGCCATGATATGCAAAGTCTAGCTGGTTACTTGCTTCATTGGCTCTTAGGACAGAAAATAAAAAAGAAAGCAGTTTTCGATCAGAGAAAAGGAGCCTATTATTATGCCTCCCATTAAAAATAGAGTGTTCTCACTCTTCATCTGATTTCATTTTTCTTCCGTTCCTAAAGATGCAAGCATATTATCATGGACAGGAGAAATGGTTTGGTTTCTTCTCTTTCAGTATTAGACACTGTTGGTATGTGACCTATATGTGACTTATATAAGCAAAAGATAAGTAGTCAAAAGCTGGATAGCAAGTAAAAGAAATGTATAAGCAAGCAAAAATAGAGAGCTGTTTTCTCTTTAGTGTGTTGTTTTTTTAAATTTTGACTTATTTAAATGTTTCCTACTAAATCAAACAAAAATTATATTCACATGAATGCAAGCATAATAACTACCACCTGGAAGAACTGTAATGCAGAAGTCTAGACCTGCCTGTACTTAGGGGAGCAGTATATTTTTTTTCTGTTTGTTTTCATCTTAAATGGACAATTTCCTGTATGCATTAACTAAGTTGTTTAAGTCCTAAATGCAACCACCTTCATGTTTTCTGCTCCTGAATCAGAACATTTCCTTATCTGATGCAAAAATGTATACTAGTTATTTTTGATTTATCTCATTAATCATTCAACTTTCTTTCTTAATGTTTGTCCCATTTGCTAGTCTTTGAAAGACAGTGGATCAGATTTTGGCAGTTCCTACACTGGTAGAAATTTGTAACTTTAGCATTGCTATATGTCATACTTTTAAGGAAAGCAAGCTCATGCAAGGAGATCAACAGTGTGTGAGAAAACTATACAAAAATATCTGGATGTAAAATGTTACTATTTAACACACAAACTTGGAAGTAGTTTTCATGGCAAATACTCTTAACTAACATAGAATAAATGCAGTAAACCATGTATTGGCAGAGACCCACTGTGAGCAGTGTTTGCTAATGTAAAGTAACTTTGTGTATAGATAGATGGTAGGTGTGAGAAGACATTACTCCCCAAGCTGAACAGACCATGAAAAAGAACTGCTAAAACTCAGTGCAAAGTGAACTTCATCTTCTGGTGCTACTATTTTTACTGAAAGAGGCTCTGCTTCAGTTCCTCTTTTACTGGAGAAGGAGCTTTTGCAGCTGTCATGCTGCTACGCACTGAAAATTGAGGCCCTGACATGTTTCTGGTGCAGATGCTTTATTTGCAAATGCACTGCAAAAACACAAAAACCATCACAAAGTCTTATTAAAATGTTGTGATGGTTATAGTTTTACCAGATCCTTCCTAAATTAGACTAAAGACATTTAAAAGTATATTTTTTCCATGTTGCCTAGGTGACCTTGTTGGTGTGACAGGCTCTTGTAAACTAATCGTTGGGAATGAAGTTTCAATTGCAGAAGGCTGAGGTACACAAGTAATAGGACTACAAGAATTACGAGCTATAGGCATATTTTCTTTTGACAGTGATTAGTTCTTTGTCATACATATTAACCAACTTTAAGTACTGTTAAGGCGGATAATGCCAAGGCAACACAGAGTGCATGCTTTTTAGAATCCCGCAGGCTTTTCCAGACAGACAAGGACCTTCCCAGTATGCATAGTTTGAGTGTGTTTCAGCACTGATATGATGCCTGGTTTTTGCAAAATATATTCAATGTAAAACAAAGACATGGACAACCTGAATGACTTCAGTGGTGTGTTCTTTATTCTAAATGTCTGTCAAAATCAGCAAGGCAAAAATTGATAGGCAAAAATACTTGAAAAACTCTGAACTGAGATGCTAACATGAATGTAAAATGATTAAATCATACAGCAGACAGGTCTAGAAGTTAAATAGATCATAATGCTAAAGTAGTATTGTGTAGGATTATACAATATGTTCTCAGGTATTGTGCGTGCTCAGATTTAGGAATGTGAGAGTTAGTGACATGAAGCTAAAATCCTCGATGAGCTGCACTATCTACGACTTCATTAGATACTTCACCTGTATATATGTTGCCATGATAAACAGTTTGTTACTGTTCCTACCTCTAAAGTATAGCTGAAGAGCCTCTTTCACAATCTCTGCATTGCAATTTTATGTCACTGTAAAAATTCACTGACAATAAAGCTGTCATAGATCAGCCTACTTTTATACCCTTTTCTAAAACAGTTTCTGTAAATTGCTTCACACTTTAGAGTTTATCAGACCTGTCAAATCAGGGAGTATGATGATTCAGAATCTGAAGAGCAACTGCCAAGAGACAAAGTATTGATCATGAAAGTTACTGATGCCATTGTTATTAGGAAGTTCAGATACCAAAGATTGCACTTCAATCTACAGATGACTTAGGACACTCATCAGCTGATGAAGACCAAATAAGTTGCTTCTGTGCTTAAAATTCTGCCTGTTTGTAATAGCTGTGTAGTCCTCCTTACTTGTTTAACATTTCCTTAATACTCACAAAAATACTGCTTTTTAAGGACTGGTCCTTTCTGAGTTGTCTTACAAAAAGTACTTTTATTTTGTTTTTTAACTATTGAATAGGGAAGTCGGGGTGGAAAACATGCTACTCTAGTTTTCCCAGGTTTGCAGATAAGTCTATACTAGAGAGAAGGAAGTGAGCTGAAGTAACATAAGCCCCAGTTTTAGCACCTTGACCGCAAAACAAACTTTCTCTGTAATTAGGCATGTGCCTGAGAACTTGATGAATAGGGGCCTTCAGTTCTTCCAGTAAGTTCTCTGTAGCAATACTTCGTCTAGATAAGGTAGTGATTTTGTTCTCCTACCTAATTCATTATTAGATAGTTGTTTGAAAACTTGAAGTCTTTTCCCTAAAAGCTCTAACCTACTAAAGACTGACAATAGCATCAGTACGCATACAGATAAAATAAAAGTACAAATGGGTTTTTTTCCATCCTATATAAAGTTATTCCCCACTTGACCAAAAGCTTACTGATTTCCACAGAACCTCAATTGCCTTGCTAGATGTAAACCCTGAAGGCAATGTCATGACTCCCAGCTGTAATCTGTGAAAAATGTTGCCTTAACCATTACAGATCCCAAACTGCTGTGTCTGATAAAGCTCTTCATGTTGTAGGACCAGCAGTGGCTTTGCTTCCACCATACAAGCACAGTCTGGGCAACAGTCAAGGCTGCAATGAGAACAAGAACCATCTCCATATGCATTGAATCACAGAGATGGTGCTTTGCATGCATCTTCCAATGTTGCGTTCTGAAATGAAAATACCCATGCTATTAAAAAAAAAAAAAAAGTCTAGATTGATTTGTTTTACCTAGGTGATAGTAACCTTATGTATAAGACACTTTCAGAGGAAATAGGTTAGTGTTGTTATATATGAAGCTATAAGGTAAGAAACTAGTTGAGACTACTTAGTCTTTATAACTGGAGCTATTATCTTGAAAAATACAGAATAAAGTAAGAGAAAAAGAGTTCTCTTTTTTTTTTTTTTTTTTCCCCTAGAAACACAGTCCTGAATATAAATGCAACCACAAATACATAGAGCCTATGGATTTCAAGCATTAACACTGGCTGGGGCTGAACAAAGTAACTACTGCCCATCAGTAGGAACTGATTAGACATTTTATAATCACAGACCTCAACCCAGCATGATCTTTCAGTCCAAGGTAAATGCAAATTCAGAAGAGTGCTTAAGCCCCTGTTTCTGCTTCCTTCCCTTGAAAATAGGAATTGTAGCTGGTGTTTGTCTTCCTTCTAGAGTTAATAGAACTTTCCTTGAGCTTTTAAGGAAGAAAGAGGGGATTGTCTTAGAGATGTAAATGTTTCCACCATATCTAAAGCAGAGTGAGCTTCTGTGTTAGATCACAGGCACACGTCCTTGTAGAAAGAATCTTGCTTTTCATCTGAACTTGGCTCAAATTAACCTGAATGTTAATTTTCCTCTGACCTGAAGCTTTCTGGGCCTACATTTCAGGAGTCAACAGCACTTCCTGGCTTTACACATCTGTGTAAGCACTGAGTGCACCCCAAAGGCACCCTGGAATGAAGCTAAAGAGGCAGACATGCACTGTCTCCCTTCCCCTTCCATGCTCTGATCAGTGTGGGAAGAAACACCATGTACATAGCTGGAAGGGAGCTGCAACGTGTTCTGTTTGATGCCTGCCCTGGATAATTTGCAGATCAAGACCTTGTGCCATGGTGGCTGATGGGCAGTAGCTACTTTGTTCAGACTCAGGCAGTGTTAAGCAGCTGGGACCCAGATTTGAGCAAGGAACTATGCAACAGCCTAAAGCCATTCTTTGCTGCTAGTACTTGCTATTCTGTGTTAGCCAATCTTTGAATCCAATTAAGACTTCTGACTTTGCAGAACTCTGGATATAGGTTTTAAGCAGGTGGCTCTTTCCCATTCCTTCTTCAGGAGCAAAAGTGCAGCAGTACCCACGCTTTTTCCCTTTAGAAAGAAATGTGTAGACGATGGGTCCTGAGCCTAGGTGTTGCAACGCTGCAGAGGGCACTGGTACCAATGCCGAACGTCTCTTTTCCCAGCTTTATGCAGGTCCCACAGAACACCACACCTTCTCTGCCGACAGTGCTTGCATTAAGCATCTCGGAGCAGCCCGTCGGTGTCCCTCTGGCCGCAATCAAGGGTGCCCCCTTACGGGGAGCGCACCGACGAGGCTAGCCCAGCCCCGGAGATAGCTGGATTAGGATAATTAATTAACTAGGAAAAGGTAAGGCAGCAACAGGGAGATAACAAACTGTTCCTCTTCGCCTTCCCCCACCCGCCCCTCTGGCGATGCAGGCATTAAAGATAATTTCTTTATGTCAAACTTGCAAGGGCGGGAAGTACCTAAAGGAAAACATTGTACTGCAACAGCAATCTCTGTAATGATCACTGTAAAGTTATTCCCTATTTAGTTTTTCTGAGGAACCGATTAAACTGACATAATAAAGATTCCAGTAAAGTTTTTCAAGAACAGAAAATTCTTTACTAGCTACACTTCTGTGAACAAAATGTTGAATGTTTCTGGTATCGCTACAAATGTATAATTCATTCAACAAAACATTTGCAAGCAATATATAAATTAACTTACTTCCATTGTTCCTCTGCTGATAATAAATCATTTTCCTGAGACAAATTCAAAACAAATATTATAACTTCACATTGAATAACAGCCAAATGGGTTTTCTTCTCTTCAGCCTCATCACCCCTTCTGTCCTGAGCTGTTGTCTGTGTGGCTAAATTCCCTCTGCACCTGGAAACTGCTTTGAAACTTGCAGGTACACCAAGAATAGGGTTATGCCATTTCAATGGTGGTGTTATACGATGGGTATAGCTAATGAATTCCTCCAGGAAGATTGACCAACAGGGATGGTGGTGTACTTCAGAGACTTAGTTATAGGATAACGTCAGCCAAAAGGGACCTTGGCATTATCTGGACCAACCTCCACTGCAACTCAGAGTGAAGGACGTCAGGTCACTCAGGGCTGAGTCTAGTTGCATTATTAATATCTTCACAGACGGGTATTCACTGCTTTTGTGGGCCCCCTGTGGCAGCAGATTCTCTTTTCCTTCAAGACATGTGAACAAAATCACTGCAACAAAATTAGCAAGCTGAGGCTGAAACAAAAAGTCTTATAGACTTATTTGAAAAGGTTTAGGTCTGACTTTTCAGCTACTTTAATTGGGCAGCTGGGCAGGTACACCATTAAAACCTGTGGTATAACTCACACACAAGATGCTCAAAAGTGGACTTTTGAGTACTCAACAAAGCCTAAAGGTAGTATATTTGATTCCAAACTGAATTGTCTTCGAAAAGGTCATCATTGAAGATGGTGTTTAATTCTTGGTTTTTCTCCAAAATCTTCCAATTTTGTAAATGTCTTTAAATTTTCTATAAAAATTCTAAAACTCAAGGGAGTAATTTTTTCCCCTCATTTTTATCTTCNAATGCAAGTCACCATTCCTTTAGAGAAAGATGTACACTTTTAGAAGGATCAAAGGTCCAGCTGCACTTACCAGAAAATTCAAAACCACTTAGATGTCCAGCTGCCATTCTGCCCCCTCATTTCCTTTTGCTGTCTCTGTCAGAAAAAGTATGAGGCAAGTAGCTTCCGATTCTCATATATTTGAAGGTCACAAGGACCAAATTGAGAGAACAGGGGAAAAGAAAACACTTCACTAAACTTTTGCAGAGTCAAATAAAGGTGTTGATAGTCGAAGTCAGCAAATATGTAAAACAAAGACTTGCTTTTGTAGTTCAAATATATGATAATGTACCTTTACAACCGTACTGGATGACACAGCTGTAAACCCTGATCTTATTAGAGCTGAATTAAACCGCAACAGTTACATTATATAGGTCACAGTAGAAATGTGTTTCAATTCACACTGCATTATTTATTTGTTTGTTTATCAGTTATCAAGTAATAGAAAGCTTGTGGATTCTGAAATTACGTTCATATCTTGCTAATTGAATCTGGTTTCTGTTGTTACTATGCAATAAAACTGAAAATCGCTTGGGATGGTTTAGATCCTACTTTTGTCAACATTGTGCACCATAATATTTTGACTCTGTGACAAGCTAGGGACGAGCTAAGAAGAAGGCTACTGAGTCTTTAGAATAAAATTAGTTTTATTTCAAAGACAGCAGATCATTTGCCAGATGTTCATCATATTGTATTAGTATACTCCTTTCCAGCTTACAGTTAAGTACTGTAAGATGCTGCCACATGGGTGCTGCAGTCCATGATGCAAGGTTTAGGAGAAGGAAGAACAGAAGTAGTGTCTACAGGGAAGCATGGTGGAGTATATCGATGGTGGCCATGGAGAAATACCATGCGTAGAGGCAAAGAGCCCGCAGCAGCATGGTGCTGTGTGTGCAACAGTGGGTGTAGTAACCTGAGGAGCCCTGGCCGTGAAGGCTGGGGACACAACGCAGGGAACAAGCACTGAGGGCTGCTTTGTGGCAGATGAGCAAGGGAGAATATTGTGGGTGCTGGTGATGGGGAGAGGGCAGTGAAACCCTGTTTTAACGTGTAGACAGAGTAAGGTACCTGAAAACTTTATTTGCCCCCTCAAGAAAAGAGCAATTAAAGGATTTGGATCCAGCTAGGGGCTGTAACATCAGTTGTAATGGATGACCAGTGAATGCATGGCCATGTACGCGACTTGCCGTTATCAGTGTCCCCTCGGTAGTGGCAAACTGACCTTGCTAAAAAAGTATTTGCTATAAATGCTAAAATGTATTCTAAACACAGTATCTGTCAGCAGCTGACACAGATAAAGACAGAATACCATTTGTGCAATCGAGCCATTTCTTCTGGCTGCCGGTAAAAAGAACTTGATAACGAGGTGTAAATTAACGTTATCCACCTAAAACTGGACAGAACAGGACAAGAAAAGAATACTGCTTTAAAGAATGGGCAGGATGGCTTTTATATGAGTGGAAGAATATTTTCTTGTCACAGTCCATGTGAAAAATAAACACAGTCCTGTTTATTTACGCTGAGGTGAAATAACACCTTCAGAACAAACAAGTAGACGCCCTGATGCGCTTTTTAAGTTTCTCAGATGGATGACTGAGAGTTTTGATTTTTGTTTTTAATTCTGAAAAACAGTTATTTCTCCAAACACACCTGTATTGCTCATTATCACAGATCTGGGGTTTTTTTGTTTGTTTGTTTTTTGTTTTGGTTTTTTTTCCAGTGTTGTACTAATTTTCCAGTGTTTGCTGTGTCTTGTTTAAAACTAGATTGCAGAGTTACTGGGAGAAGGCCCATGTGTTCTTATGTATGCTTTAGCAATTAAGCACACAAAAATTGTGCCTGGGCTTTTGATACTACTACAGTCCTAATGAAGAGTGATTATGATTAATGCATAGAGTTGCACAGGGAGCTACCGTCTCGCTCTTGCCAGCTGTTGAAAATTCTGTGAAAGTTATACGAGGTCAGGAAGTGGTTGAAAGTTTCTTGATGGCTCCATTTTCCTAGAGGGAAGAAAAAAATGCATAGATGCAGAGGAGGGCCTGACAGTCTTGCTAGTCAGGAGTGAGTTAGAAAAGATGTGCTGGCCAGGAAAGATGGGTGACACCAAGCTGGAGGGCTGACAAGCAGGAGTGCCCCTTTTGGGGCAGGAGCACTGGGTTTTGGTTTTAGAGGTGGAAGATTGCCTCTGCCCCTTTCTTGTTGATGGCTGGGGAGCACCTGGCCTACCCCTAGGTCTGTGCTCTCTCACAGACTATGGGACAATAGAGCTGAAAATGTGTCTCCTCATCGCATGGCCAGCACCAGCTTTGCATGCACCTCCTACACGTACCTGTGTATGCACAGATGCACCCTTGCACGCACACGTATACGCACATGGCTGCAACCAGACGCCCCCCACGAGAGCCACCACACCACCTGCTGCCACGGCCAGCCTCTCTCCAGCCACTGCCTGCCCTCCTTTTCCCTCCAGCCCTGCTGCTGTGCCCCCAGGACCCTGCCGCGGCCAGCAGTAGCCGTGCCCCCAGCAGCGAGCGGACGGAAGGTGCCCACCCAAGCCCAGAGCCTCTGGGTGGCAGCACTGGCCAGCAGCAGGAGCAAGCGAGGCTGCACCCTGTTCCATCCACCCAAATGCTTGCATGTGCAGCCCAGACCGTCGCTATTGGCCTCTCCCGCCTCTGCTACCTGTTCTAAATATGAGACAGGACGTACTTGTCTTTATTATTCTCCTTGCTGGGTTTGCTTCATGTGCCTGATGAGCAGCATGTGGGGAAGCTGCCTGTGAGAGATTGTTTTGAGCAAGCTGCTCAAAACCTCCTAAGGCAGCAGCAAATCCGGTTTGATTATTGCTCATTGTCACCAGATAATGACTTAATTTTGTTATCTGATGCATGGGACACCAAAATGGAGGTGGTCCATGGTCTCGTGGCCCTTTCTGAGTCTGTTGTTGAGGATCCTGAAGAGATGGCCAACCATACAAGACCCAAATTGCTGTGACATGGTGAACCTTTCCTAGCTATTTCCCTACAACTACATAAGTTTATTAAAAGATATGCATAATTTAATACAATAAGTTACACATCATAATGTAGTGCAGTTTCACTGTATAGTTTCCATACCGAACATTTAACCTAGAATATGCATCAAAAATAATAAACAATAAACTAAAATTTATAAGTTTAACTTAATATAACTTAATACAATATAACTTAATTATAACTTAAAACAATAAACTTAAATCACTAAATGCATTTTGTTAAAAGTATTCATTTTATATTTCTCAGTGCTCTTTAAAACAACACAGAATTTCTCTCTTTTTTAAACTGTATTTTAAAAGTTGGAAGTCTAAAGAGCATTTATCTTCAAGAAAGCAGAATTTTTTAAGGAAAAATCTATATATGCTGTTAACCTACCTTTCCCCTTTCATTCTTCAGTGTTTTAAGAAATAGGGCTAAGCAGCCAAAATTAGACTGGGTGATAGAGAAATGTTTCTGCATAAACTAGCAGCACCCGTGATCCATATTTGCATACTGTACCTTTGTAACACTCCCCATCAAGAGGGTCAGAGCACTTGGCAGAAATCTAATCAAAAGGAAGGAGCTGTGTAAGATAGCGTAAGCCAAATCACAGCAATTTAAATTATGTGCAATTAACATCAGGGGCCCTGTTTTTCCATCCCAATCTCTGGACAACGAGGCTGCCCTGTAAGTTGTTAGCTTTAACCTACCAATCGACAGAACATGATAAACACTTGAAATTTTATTCTTTGAGCTTTTCCCTAAAGAATGCTATTCTGGATTTGTCTATGTTTTCATAAACTTGACATGCTTCAAAGGCTTGCTTCAGCCTTGCAAGACAACAACTCTTTCTGTTTGCCTAAGCTGGGTTCTGGGATACCTAGAAAGCAAAAAATAATAGATTTTTTTTTTTTTTTCCTTCTTGGAACTTTTGTGGGAATGTCAGAACTGCTGAAGCTCCAGAGTGGATCTGTCAGATAATTTTGTCAAATTCTCATTCTGATAACTACACATATAATACTGTATTGTAAAGGAAAACCCATTTGAGAAATAGTAGTAACTAGTATAATTTTTATCTCACTATGTATACAATTTACCAAGAAAGTAAAATAACAAAAATATTCACTGGATACACTTACAATCAAAGAATAAAGCAGTATGGCTAAAGCAAGATGGACATCAGCTGATTTCACTATAAGCTCAAATTATTGAAAATTGTTCTCCCTTACAGGCAATAAAATTTCATTTTTCTAACTACCCTGTAAAATGCAAAACTGGGACCTTTTCTTGCAAAAGTTGAAAGGCTATTGCTTTTAGTTGTCATTTGCACTGGCTAGAATTAAAAGTGCAAATTTCTATGCACTGAAACAGGTATGCACCCGTGGTGCTCTGTACACTGTCTACTTCATGTCCAGCTTCTGGATATTGTCAGATAAAAGAAGAACATTTTTATTTTGTGAAGGTGCTCTTAAAAAGCAGCAAAACACACCAGACAAGGGAGATATAGCAAGTTAATCTGCCATAAAACAGGGCATGAAAATGTATTTTTTCTTCATATCTGCAAAAGTTAGTGAAACAAACCTCTTTACTATAAATAATGAAAATTCAAGAACCAATCCCCTTGTTCCCCCAGTGATGTGACTGGTTTAGGAATAGAATAGTTTTTGCAATAACAATATCATTTTCTTAGTAATTTTTAATTTTTTTAGGTATTGCGCTTCTCTTTTTTTTTTTTTTTTTTTTGTGTTTGTGTGTGCTTGGTTTTTTGAAAAAGGAAGTCCAAAAATCTTCATTTTATAATGAAAGCAGGTGAGACCTTTATTATCCCAGAATCTGGGCATCAATAAAATGTATTGAAAGACTGGTGCTAACCATGCTAAAGGCTGTACATGTAGACCTGTCTTCCACAACAGCACTATTTGGCCTCTGTCTACTATAGCAGCGAGAGATAATGTCACAGAGAAGCAACATTATCTTTGACTCTGGTGGTGTTTATGTTGTCTAAGGCATCACTGGTTTGGAAGATGGTAGTGGAGAGTGCTGGAAAGGCTGATGGACAGCATGGCCAGTCGGACTGGGAGGCCATGAGCTTGTAAACTTAAAATCTGACAAATGAAGTAGTACAGAGCTGCCTTTCAGGGAAGCTCAGAAAGGAGTAGGAGGGAGAAAGCTGAAGCTGGGCAATAGAGTGCTGCACTAAATAATGAAGATAACAGGGCTTGGAGATAACAGGTGTCTTTCAGTCAGAATGCAGCAAAGAAATGAGCAATACACAGGTACTCAAGCTGGAGTTGCTATCTGGTGTAGGAAATCTGTCTGAACATCACAGAGTTCACTGAACCCAAGCCCCTTATGCCTGCTCAGCTTGTGGTACAATATACTGTGTCTGTCACCTCAGTATGTAAAACCTTAGTCCTGCCATCACTTGCTGAAATTCAGTGTTGCTCCTGCTGAAGTCAGCAAAGTGAAGCAATCTGGCTGCAAAAGCCTTTGTGGTGTGGGCAAGGAGCACGCCAGCCCATGGTGTACTGGGGAGGCAGCTGCTGAGCAGCCCAGTGCATATGCAAAGTAGCTTCTCCAGATGAAACATGACAACTGAGGCTGCTGTGAGGCCCCTGGACCACTGCTGTATGCCTTACATCCTGGGTCACATGCTGAAACCTGTGCCATGAAGCAGTCGTTTTCGTGCTTTAGTCTTGTTGAAGTCAAAGGGAATTAAACACATCTTCAAAGTTGGGCATGTGCTCCAGCACTCCCTTGCCTGGGAGGCACACTGTCTTTGTGCTGTCCTGCTGCAGGGAGGTGCATTTCTCTCACAACAGCTTTGAGAAAGCAGCAGTGGAGTCAAAGGCTCATAATAATTACTGCTGCACTTTAGCTGCATTCAGAAGCAAGCACATTTCATCCAAATGTATGTTAGGTTTTATACTTCTGAGCAGCCACTGCCCCAAAGCTCCAAATTTTCAAAGAGTTACATGGGGATTTATTCAGCCAAATCCCATTATAATCAATGGGAGCTGGGTGAATAATTACACTGCAGTTCTTTATTGGGAAAACTTGTTGGTTATTGCTGATTATGATGCTGACTTTTTGTAGATATAGATCCACATGTCTGTTGGTAACTGCACTTAGACCACCAGGTTATTTCACATATTGGTATAGTTTCCTTATTTACTGTGCATATCACTTCAAAGAACCGAGGTTGATGACTTCTGGTCCACTGTGTTAGCAGTCCGTCTTCTCTCCATCTCCTGTTGTTTCCTTTCACTATCTGAGTAGCAAAAAATGGTGGTGTAAATAGAACTCCAACAAAGAGGTCTGTTGAGCCTGTAATGCTCCCCTGAAAGGAGGCTGTCTAGGGGATGAATGGAGCAGCTTCAGCCTAGCAGTAGTGGGGAAATAGATGACTTGGCATTGGACAGTCGCAGCCAGCAGGGTGCATATGCCCAGTGTAGTGGCAGATAATGGTTAAGCTAGTCAGTTGACGGACTAAATGAGAGCACATTGTCTAACCCTGTAACCGTAACTAAATTCTAACCCGAAAAGAGTTTATAAACATCTGGCTGCTAGCCCATCTCTAAAGCTTAATAGCTAAATCTGAGGTGCAGAATTTTTTAAGGCTGCTAATTGTTACTTGGAAGTATTACTGTCATAAGCACATTAATTCCATTTCAAGATTGGGGAGTTTATTTAATTGTGGTTTAAGCATCTCTGCTGAGTTTTCCTATTAAGTTGGTTTTCACAAGATCAACACTTACAATTGATGCTATTTCCATTGGAAATAGATTCTTATTTGGAAACTTATTTTAGTTTCATGACATCTTGATGTTGATTTTATAGTTCTGCTAAGTATTTCATACAGAATTCCAGTCCAGTGGTATACCTTAACTTCAATAATTATTATATTCATGTGCTCATCTGTTTAAGCTTGAATGGAATAAGTGACACACATTTAAATCTTTAGATTTCTTACAAATTTAGCAGTGCAGGAACACATTTCCTTGTATGGTCCTATTTTATTTTAATATTGTTATTCAGTGACAATGAAGAAAATATACTGATTAGACTAATAAACATGTGGAGTCCTCTGCAGACTAGATTTTCAATCTTTTTATAACTTCCATTAATAAGACAGCATCTATGTGCTGTCTTATTAATTTGTGTTGCAAATACTTACAATAGTTGGAATAATTTTCTAATTACTTAAAAATGCACTGTGGCAGCACTGACTGAAATTCCTGTAAGCTACAGGCTTGCTAATTGTTTCCTTTAGTAAACCTAATTTATAGAGCTGTGCTAATAGTTGCCGGGTTTTTAAAGTATTTTGGCAGCTGAGCTGAAAAAAAAAAAAGTTATGGACTGAATGGAAACTTAATTTCTTTAGAGTTGTTAGCTCAGCACAAGGATTGATTTGAGGTTATAGAAACATTTTTTAACACCTGGCAAACTGTTTCATTTGGTTTTCAGGTACATTTAATAAAAGAAAAGGATTGGATCATAAACATGAGAGGAGAGTAGTCTCAGCTCTCCTATTTTATCTGCTGGTTGAGTGAGTAAGGCAATTTACGTAGGATGCTAACAATTTAAGTTCAAGACTCCAAACTGTTTCAAGCTTTTAATGAGGTTCACCTAACACTTAGATAAAAGTCTTAATGCTAGAAATAAAGTATTTTGATGTGGAGCTCTGTTTCTTTCCTAGGATGTCTAGATTTAAAAAATAACCCACATGAATCAAGCAAGCAAAATCAGAACTTGTGGGTCAGGTTTCTTGTGCTGAATCTTCTTGGTTTATGAATTCGATGTGAAACCAGGAATCACATCTACAGGGGCAAGAGAGAGGCTGAGGATCAGAGATGGGCTCTGACCCTTCTACTTCATGTTCTTCCACTGCTATGCAAAGTGAGTAACGTAGTTATCAAGTCACACGCTTATTCTGTCTCTATCTGACTTATTCTATAGTTTTATATAATTTGGAGCATACTCACCATTCGAGTGTGCAAGTTACCAAAATATTTGGTTACTGGTTAAGCTCTTGATCTGAATTAAGACATGGAATACAGAGAAAAAAAGAGGACTTATTTACACCTGGATCTTCCACAGCCTAGACAAGTGTTTGTCGTCTTGTCGCACATATCTATTTGAGTGTGAATGAGTGAGTATAGCCAATGACAGTGACTGCGAGTCTTTTACCAAAACTGGAATATTTAATTTCAGAAATGTCCACTGTCAACCTCAGAAACGAAAGAAAAACAGCACAAGGTGAATTTCCACAATTTGAGTCATCTAAACCAATAAACCATACAATGAAAAAAATGTTCAGCCAGCTGTACTTAATTAAAGGAACTTCACATAGTGTGAAAATTAACAAAGACCTTGGTTTTCCATTTATCTGAAATTGCTATCAATACTGTAAGTTTTATAATGCTTTTTGAAGAGGCTCTTGCTCTGGAAAATCTCTGCGCAATATTTAACATTTGGGGAAATTTATTAAAAAAAACTTGCAAAAAGCGTTCTATTTTTTTTTCCTGGATCTGGACTAAACCCAGCAACTAGCAAGGTCTTATTTTTCAGTCTTTCTGAAGACTGCATTTTTTCATAGTCCTTGAGTTTTCTTCCTGTTGTTTAACATAATTATAATTTAGCTATCCTAATAAAGAACCTTCGGGTATTTTTTCCCCTCTGGTTTTTTTTTTTGTAGCCCCAAATAAGATTTACTTAAGAACATATCTGCTGTGTCTTTGTTATTTGACTCTGAATGCATCCAGAGGAAAATAAAATACAAAAAGAAGTCACTTTTCCAGGCACAGACCTAGAGTGTATGCAAGCTTTGGTCGTTCAGGTTCTCAAGGTCAAGTTTAACAAATCTAATTCTTCCCAAAGATGAGTATTTTCTTCCCCACGCACCTTGCTTTCCTCCCCATCTGCAGCCTCTCTGCTAGCTGTGGCTAGCCATAACACTGAGAATGAGCATGAAATGTCAAACTAACAATTCCCTTCTAGGGGAAAGCAAGTGGCAGAGGACTTGAGGACTGTGCAAGTGCTTGCCCCAAACTGGGGATTTGCTGTGACCTTTTGTATCCCTATCACTAAAGATAAACTTGAAGAACCAGCCCTCCTCCACCTTCCCAGGGATCTGCACTCTTATCTCTAGTCCTTGCTCACCAACACTTTTATCTGTCAAAACCCTCTCTGCTGTCCTAGCAACAAGCATCCAGGCTCTTTTTCAGCTCACATAAGCTTCCTGCCACCTCCTGATGACAAGTACTTCCAACATTTCCAGCTGTCAGGCTTTCAGCATCTGCTCCACATGTCACCAGGCTGACTCCACTGAAACTCAGGCAGCTTTGCACTTAGGCAGTTGCCTGATGTTATACCATGAGAATGACTGTGTCCTGAGCATAGTCACTCGTCCAACTCTTTATATACCAACACAATGACAATCGGGGTTGATGTTTATTCTTCCAGATAGCTTTTGCTATTGCATTTATATACAAGTACATGTTTTATTCAGACTTAGTTATTGTATTTTAGCTATCAGCTATTTTAGAGCAGTGGCTTCAGCAGGGTTCCACTAAATCTACTCAAAATGCTTCTCTTCTAATTGGAATTTGAGCAGGAATGACTTTTCTGAAGCCTCGGTGTCCTTGATTTATATATAGCATGACAATTAAAAAATAAATACTCTTGCTATTGAACAGTAACACTCTTCAAAAAATAGTCAATACTGGATTCCCTGTGCTGCTATGTGTATGGAATTTTACTACTTATTTCCCTAGGACCAGCCCTAGGCCATCATTTCACACTTCATTAAGTCCACCTAGAAAGTGTGTTGGTACCAAATTCCCTGGCAAATTTTGCCCTTTTTTTTTTTTTTT
>VXAU01005997.1:1041825-1062752 GCA_013399695.1 Formicarius rufipectus
TTTTTAGCCTCTGCTTCTGCACTGTCCTTTCAGTAATGTGTCAGAAATTAAATACCGCAGCCAGACGAGAATCTCCCACTGAAGTAGATTATGCCATTGTAGTATTCACCAGCACCTCCTTCTTATCTCTTTTTTTGAGTACTGCTGTGTGTAAAGTTTTCCACAAGCTCTTCAAGATCTTTTTTCCCCTTGAGAGGATCAAAGATAAAATGAGTGTGGGAGATGGACAAGCAGGAGGAGAACCTAGCTGGAAAATGCAGCAAGCCTGGGCCTGGGGGTGCTCAGTCTCATCAAGACTGAAAAAGTGTATTTTTCATGTCCAAGACTGAAGTGCTCTTAGTGCTTCCCTGCAGATGGTCAGTGGAATGCCACCTGAAGGGATACTGCCAGCTGCTCTCCTGCCTTGTGGGAGCTCAAGGGCTGGAACAGCACCCCAGCCCCGGCTCCTTGCTATGAAGAAGAGGTCCCTGGGGGACCCTTTCATATGTTGCAGAGACAGACTCTACCAAGACGAAATTGATACTGCAAACTTTTTATCTGCCCTTACCAACTTACCTTAGAGCTGGGTAAGCCATATTGAGACTGAGCCTGCTGTAACATACTTGTTTCTTTGCAAACATCTGGGCTGAGGGCCTGCTTTTAGGATGCACTTTTTGTGACCTACTTGCATCACCTGGTTCCCATGCAGACAGGGGGATGGTGTAGCCATGGAACTAAGGAGGTCTTCTGCTCAGCTGCCAAACTCAACACAAACTGCTCAATGTATCTAGTTTTCATTCAGGGCTCATTTGGGGTTGATTAAAAGAGCTAAGCTGGTGTACTGTCTGCCATGTGTGATCGAGGAACATGGTGGGAGCACACAGCTGGCAGTGCAGTGTAGAAAACGGAGCCTTTACTGAGCAGCTCACATTTAGATACAATCTAGAGATAATAAGTGTAGTTACTGCTGGGTGAACTTCACCATAAGCTAGGTTGTGGCAGTCTACTAACATAGATGTTTTCTACTGTAATCCACGTTCCAGATGTCTCTGGTGATCCTTTACTGTTTCATATGTGAGAAAATGCACTATCTCTCCCATTCTTTTTGAGATTAGTTCTCTTGGTTAAAGCATGGTGCTAATAATGCCAAGTCTGCTGGTTTCATTCCTGTATGGGCCATTCACTTAAGAGTTTGACTTGATCCTTCCAACTCAGAATATTCTGTGATTCTGAACTGTATCACTGACTTTTACATTAGTTCTTGCTATGTACTAGTTGCAGCAGTTGCTAGACAGGTGTTACTAGTTAATGTAGTTTCCAGCTATATTGTGTTGTAGAAAGAGCTATTTAACAAAAATCCTTTCTTGTTCATCTACTTTATGTAGCAGTACAAAGTTGAGAAGGATGTTAATGTTTCTAGCAACCTTTCTAAAGCTTAGTTCTGGACTGAGAGACTGATTTCCATGCAGTGTTTTCTTGTGAAGGCAGAGCTAGCTTTAGAATTCCAGAGGCACCTTACGAATTTACAAAGTCTGTTTCTGTGGGGAAGCCAAGATGTCTTACTTCAGCTCTTCCAGTAAGTCTCACATTCTAGTCAAATAATGAAACAAAGGAGTAAAGACAAATTTATCATTTCACGTGTGTTGGATAGATTATGAGACTGAGGCTACTACTTGCTAATATTTTCAACAGTCGAGGTCCTGTTTCCAAAACCTCTGGGTGCCAAGTATATCAAACTCTATATGGATGTCTCTTGCAGCCAGATTTTTGAATATATGTGGGTACTTCAAGCAACAGATAAGCACATATAAGGATCTAACAGGATTTTAAATATGTCTTCTTATGTTTTTTTTCATCCTGTTGTGTAAGTTACTTGAAAAATCAAAACCTGCTTTTGAAGCTGTGCTTTAGTTTTATAGATGCTTTTGAAAATCCATGCTCTATTTAAAAATCCCCATTTTGTGAAAAAAACACCCAAACAACTTGCTGTTCATACCACTGGGATAACTGCTGTGCTACAGATCACAGAATGTAAATGAGACAACTTTTCCTATATTGAAAAATTCAGCACCTGAAGGAAACAGGCCATGTGAGACTAACAGATTATCTTCAAATTAATTTTCTTCCCTTGTTGAAATCAAATTATTAAAACTCCTAATTCCTATATGAAGTGTATTTTCTTGCCTTGCCTGATATTTCTTTTGGGGGAGTAACTCCAGTTACCAAAACCCACCTCTCAAAACACTTTTGCCTTACCTGTTACAACTAAGCTATTTTTTTCCTCAGGAAAGTGGCCTGACTTAATTCAGGTTTGCACCTTAAACTGAAATAATTAATAGCTCTGTGTGTGCCTGCAGCCACTATACCACCTGTCTCAGTGTGCAAACAGCCAGAGTGCAAGGCTGGAGATTCACATAACAAAAAAAGGCAATTAGACAATGTTAAGGATTTGAAGTTAACTAACAAAGCAGGGAAATTGCCAGGGAAGGATTAGTTATCTCCTGCCTGATAAAAGCAGGTATAAATGGAAAACTCTTAAATTGTCCTTCCATAGTGGCTCTGTATGGGAAGTTTTATGTCTAATTAAGACTATCAGGGTTAAGCCCTGAAAACAAAGATCTGGAAAGTTGAAAGTGTTCTTAAATTTCTGCTACCTTTTCAGGTCAGTCCTAAATCTGCCAGTTTCTGCTAGTTTTGACCGTGCCTTTAATGGCAACCTATTGTGTCCAAATTCTCCATGATTTTAGCATCACTTTTGTGGGCTGCAAAAGAATCCAAAAGGATTATCTGCTGCATTTGGGTTTTGAAAGGCTGTGTTAATAGTATTGCCTTATTGTGGGTCTTAGAAGGCATAAATGCTCTTTCATTTGTCTGTCCTGTAAGACACTGAGCATACATTCTAACTTGCGCTGACCTTCCTGACTGGACAGCTTCTCTGTGTGTGCAGTAATTGGTTTTGAAGTTTGCTCCATCAGCTGCTTCACAGCACAGCTTTGTGCATTGGTTGGTTATTTTGACCAGCCGTGAGAGCGATGGGCTGGCTGGCTGATTGCTGAGGTGTTCCTCCTGGCGGGGTGACAGGCTTGCTGGCTGACCTCAGCCAACTGGCTTTAACTCCTGTGGGGGATAGAGGCTAATATTTTCCAAGGCATCTAGGTGATTTAGGAGCCCATGGCTCACCCTGAAAGCTGTTGATGTATTTGGAAAATGTTACTCTATTAAACTCACCCCAACGGGATGTCGTATGGGCTAATTTACATTCATAAGACAGCTGGGGGTCTTGGATTTCTGTGATGTGAATATCTTGGCCACTCCTCTTTGTACAGAGGCAAACAAGATCCATTCCTGTGGTTGTTTCACCAGACAGTCAGGCTGTACTGAAACTGCATCTGCTGATAAGAAAGCAACTTCTAGATAAATCACACAGGCAGGTCTCAGAAGCCTAGAAATAAGAACTTCTGGCTCCAATAACAAAAGCCTGGGCTGCCCAACCTAAGGAAGCCTGCCCACTGCTTTTATAGCAATAAATCCATCTCGCTTCCTCTGACATTTCCAACTGTGGCCACATGGCTAAGGTTCACAGAGATGGTAGTTTTGGTGAGGATGGCAGTGGGCTGCCAAACCAGACAAAAAAAAGAGCTGACCTTCTGGCTGCATGGGGCTTGTTCATGCCTCAGCAGGCACCTGGGGGACAATGAGATGGTCCATTTTTTAGTCTTGGTGGCTCTGCTCTTGATGCCCTTAATTGCTGAAGAGAGGTCAGAGATCTGAAAGAGGGTTGAGAGAGATGCACATGGCCCCAGGCTGGAGAACACAGGGTTCTAACAACAGGGCTGAGATGTGTGGGATACCTGGCCATACAAGGGAATGTGCACTTTATCTGTATGTTATTCGTTCTTGCTCACATGTTCCTTAAATATCTTTACATGCTGCTGCAGAATATAATAGTGGCCTGAGGTGATCAGCATGTGTCTGTGATGCTCCTTGTGGCATCTAACCACCCTCCTGTCCTCATACAAAATCATTAATTAAGTTTAAATGTCTCTTGCTGAATTTCCCACATTAGTTTCTTTACGTCTTGATCTGGTCATTAGGATTTTGTGGCTGTTGTGTAGTTATGCTGCCTAAGTTCTTTAATACACCATATCGAGGGCAAAAGTATCTGTATGAGAGGAGCGAGAGAGGCTTCTCTGTGGGTGTCTGAAGTGAATGAGAAGCAAGGGAGAAAACAAAGGATGAAAAAAATAACTACCGGGTAAAGAGAATGCCAGACAAGAAAGGAAAATACTGTGAGGAATATTGCTATTGCTGATGGGTTTTAAATCTGAATTTGGGCAGTCATTTTTCTTCACACTTGATGGGAAAAAGTTGGAGGAAGTCTTCCTTGCTGGTATGTTTTCAAATTATAATCTAAGTGCTGACTTAATTATACATTATTCTGATTGCTGTGGGATAGTGATTAGAGCATAAAACTTTGAGACAAAAAATACACTGTTTTTCTTGACTGTAAAGGACTTGCTGGGTGGTTTTGAATTAGTTGTTTCATTTCATTGTGCCTCATTTTCCTGATCTGCAAAAGAAGGATATTAATGCCTATTTTTGTGAAGGCAGTCTGAGAAACTAAATGGAAACTTCTGTATAAATGTCAAGTGTCATTATTATTGTTCTTAAAGTAATCCATTGTAGTCAGCTGCTTTTATAGTTTTTATGAAAGCAAATACAATGGGAGCTACATAATTGGCTCCCTAACAATGTTGTTTTAATTAGAAAAAGACAAAAAGTGTCTGAAAAATGCAACAGTGGGTTGCCTTTTTTCATCAATTGCAAAAAAAAAAAGTTAGGAACGAGCCATACTATAGTAGGTAATAAAGCCACTTTGAAGTGCATGTGACAAAATTACAAGAAATAACAGGCTCTGATAATTTTTGTTACATTTGGCTCAGTATTTTTCTAGCATAGTTGATTTTTTTTTTTGATTAAGAGTAAAAACGTATGTGTTTACATCTTTGCCAGTATCTGAGAGGTGGTTTCCCTATGCTGTGACTTTAAAATTCTAATTTTCAGTTGAATGGTTTGCAATGTCTGGTTTTCACGCCTTTAGAAACAGTATAACAGACACTGACACTCCTCTTCTTGGTGAGATGGATATGACCCATCTTTTAACACAATGCTGTTAGAACAAGGTAATGGAACTTTAGGAAAAGGTTACTCTTCACATTTGCCTAAATCCTGTTTATCTGAAGGGTAATCCAATCTCTGCCAATCCACCCTGAGGGTGGATGGTCCCAGTGATTCAACCAAGGGCCACATGCAGAAGGTTTTATCAGTAGGGCTAATGCTGCATGGCAGGATGCTCCTAAGCTGGGCCACTGATTATACCAGCAAAATTAAATGTTTGCAAGTCTAATCTGTTATTCTTCACATAAATTTATCCTGACAGGAACACGATTTTGCTGCTGTAAAAGTGTTTATTTTGTGATAGAGGAATAGGAATGTGGTTTGGTGTGGTTTTGTTTGTTTTCTTGGCTTTGTTGGTTGTTTGTTTTGTTGGGTTTTTTGTTTGTTTTTTTTTTTGTTTGTTTGGTTGGTTTTTTTGGGTTTTGTTTGTTTGTTTCTTTTTTGTTTTTGTTTTTGTGTTTTTTTTGTTTTGTTTTGTTTTGTTTTTTAAGATGGGGCAATGTTGGTCGTAGGTAATACGTCTTCATACATTTAAGTAATTTGGTAAAAATCTGTTCTGTAGTCTTGGCCTTAACATGACCCCAGAGTGAGTAACTTGCGACCTGTCTGTTCTCATCAGCATCAGTAGTGCTGCCTTTTAGGACAGCTCAATTAAGAGAGTTTTATGTTGCTGTAGGATGACTTAGTATCTGTAAGCCAGGCTGTGTGGAGCAGTCCTGGCTGTTCATTTTTGGTCCCCAGAGACCGCATTGCAATGACTGCCTTTTCAAAGTGCTTTCCTCCACTAGGCACGTACCCCTATTTTCCGCAGGTTCATCTTCAGCCAGAATCTCTTTATCTGGTAGCTTGTCCCCTCTAAAGTCAAGGTTGTTCAGGTACTGGTATTACCTTACATGGTAAGTGGAATAGGTGGAGTGCTAAGACATCTGAATGCTAATGGGTATGTAAGATGATGGACATAGTGTTGGTATTAAAGTAATTACATCATAGCATGACAAGACTCAAATCTGTTTCCTGGTAAGTCAGGTTCATTCAGAATAAAAGTTTTAATGACATTTCATCAAGGTATTGGCCCTTAAATACAGATGCCTTCCACAAAATAATTAAGTGCCAGTTTGGGTGTTTTTTTTTTTTTTCTGGGAGGGGCGGCTGTTTTTGTTTGGTGGCTTATTACTTTTTTGTTTGTTTGTTTGTGGCTTTTTATTATTATACTTTGAGGACATTTGTGAGAATTGTTTTCTTGCTTGTTCAGCTTCCTACCATTGTACTGTTTGCACCAGGTGTAGTTGCGTGCATTAAGACTGTGGGAAAGGGCAAAGTAATTTTTCTAAAACAATGTATCGTGTTGGATAATTAGCTTTGTCTTTTTTCCTGATGGTGAAATAATAACACTAACTTTATTAAAATAATACTATTTTTTAAAAGAAAAATCTAGTGTTGGATTTGTGTTCTGTCTGTGAACAGCTAACATAAAACACTGTCCTTGGGAAAATGGGACAGTTCATCCTGTCGGTGAAGCTAAGAAGGATTTTTTATGTGCAACAGCACTGGAAAGAAAGACTACTTTTCAAGATAAATACAATAAAGTTCAGGTGCTACTCTTCATCAGAAAATATTTGTAAGAAAAATGCTGAAAAACAACTGTTTAGTTACACTATTAGGTAGGTTTTATTTTTTTTCTCAGTAAGAATAGTGAGTGTACATACACACACAAAAAAGCCTTGCTCTACCATTATTCTTAATTGCAAGTTGCAAATGACATTTTTCTGTCTGCTCTTGCACTTCTTAATATTTCTTTTTCAAGAAATGGAAAAACGGATTTTATTTTTATGAAAGTGGTCTCATTGCAATTCCACATCAGCCGAGTCCTCTGAGAAGAAGAGATGAAAATGTAGGTGGTTGAACAAAGGAGCCACAGCAAAGAAGCCTCATCTCAAAGAGCTCAACAGACACTAAAATGAGTTGACTGAGCCTCAGTCCTGTGTCTTTTGGGTTCATCTTCAGGAAAATTAGGTCCACTATATATATTCTGATTGCAGCACTAGAGGCTTTCTCGTGCTTTTCTACTGGCCACTTCAGGTGAAACACCAAACTCTACTTTGCTATGTCAGAGTCCAGTTGGACAGCTTTCTCCCAGTTGTCCCAAAATGGATTAAAGTAAATACAGACAGAGACAATGCATGAACTATGATGTAAAGTTTATATACAAGAATATAACATTTATCTGGAGTATTTACAAGGTTAATTAAAGCAATATTTTACAACTCTTTCAGGTTAACCACTAGATATATTACAGATAGGCTACAGATGGTTTAGTTTGCAAAATAATAAAAAAGTTGCATTAAGATCAATCAGCTCCAAACATTGTTATTTTTTTTTTTTCTTCTGAGAGAGAAGGGATCAGACTTGTGGAAAAGAAAATGTGAGAACGGTTAATATACTCTTACTGGTGCCTATGTATCACATGCAAGAGTTGTAATGTGACCTTTATAGTGTTAATATAGATGGCAAGCCATTTCACCTCAGTGAAAGAGTCGTACCCGTTGTGACAGGCCAGTCACACATGTGGCTGTCTTTCTCTGCATCTCCTACTTTTGCATAACCAACATGCACATATACAGAGAAGCAGCAATATAAATGAACCAGCTTTACCAAAGTGAAGAGGGAAAAACCTCAGACCAACCATAAAAAACCCAAGCTTTAAGCAAGATACTTTAATACTTCCCAAAAATTGTCCCTTTTTTTAATCTATGTACAAAAATGGAGGAGTTCCTCCTCTCGTGGAAAGTGGTCACTGTCTTGTGCCCATGGCAACTCAAGGCTCAGAGGAGCCAAAGCAGGAAGGTGTGGGGGCCCCAGAGAGCTTGAGACAGAGGCAGCTGCTGGAGACAGCCAGATATGAAGCCACTAACACTGTAGTTTGCGGATGCTGCGGGAGAACCGCTTGAAAGCCCGCTGCCCTTTCTGCCACCGCTTCAGTGAAGTGATCACTAGTTCCCCAGCTTGCTTCTGCCCCATCACCAAGTAGGGGACGTTGATGTCGTTCATCTCATCACAGGTACACTGGAGGCCACCTTTGAGCCAGAGAACTATTTTCCTCAGATCCCTTTCTGTCAGCCCATTCAGCTTGTAGATGGTTTTGCTCTTTGTTTCGGGGGTGATCTTGGTATCCCCATTGATGTAGGCAATCTCCTTCACTTTTATCTTCAAGGCTAATAGACCGAGGGGAGGGGGAAGTGGGGAGAGGAAGAGAGATTGAGAGGGTTTTTTCCCATTAGTGCACATAAAGAGGACCTAGGGAGGGAGGTGCTCTATTGCTAATTAAACTGTCAGGGCTGACAGAAGAGGCAGCAGGTGGCTCCATTTCTAAAGCCACAAAGGGCATGCGAGTCATTTTAGTTTGAATCAACCTTAGGGTTGAGGTTTTTTGGATTTCTTTTCTCCTCTTTCCTCTCCCCCTCTTTTCCCTTCCTTTCTAAATTAATATTTTCTCCAGCTTTTCTCCCGCTTACAACAGGGAGAGGGCAGGTTTGCTACATCAAGCAGAGCACTTTTTTTTTTTTTCTGGGAGAGGACAGCCTTTCTGAAACTAGAATTTGAAGGGGAGGTGGGGAGGCAAGTACCTAGACCAGGAAACCTGATCTCTGCTTCAGCTCAAGACTTCTACACTTAATTTATTAGGCTGGAGAGGATTTTAGGCAAACCTGTAAGGAAATGATATTTCACAAGCATTGTTTTTTTGAAAGAATAGATCCCATGGAGGGCAAATTGGTCCAACAGCTGCATTCGATTTGGTAGAATAACTAGGAGGGGGATACAGGGCTCTGTAAGAATCTGTGAGGCATGTTTAACTTCAGGAGGATTTATCTGAGTGCAATTTGCCAGGCCAAAGCTATTGGTTGTTTTAGCAATTATGTCCCACAATCATGGTTTAGGGTGTGGTTTTGGCTTTTTTTAAAGAAAGACTTTTGAATTGCTGTAGATACTTATCCTACAAATCTGTTTCCAGGTATAAACATTGACCTTTTGTAAAAGGATTCCCCTCCTTATTCCTTTTTGCTCTTGAAATGCTAATGCGTGGATAATGTGTCCTTCAGTTGTCTGTGTGGAAGGAGCTTTCTTGTCCTCTTCTAACCCCCGATCTCCCCATTAAGTTTATATCCCCAATTGTCTGTGCATTACCTTCTCTGTCAAGTGATATATAGAGCTTCATTCTTAATCTGTGGAGACAGTCTTTCTTAGGACACATTGAGATTGGTCATGCAGCTCTGTCTCAAACGTCTAAATGAAGCTTTGCTCTGCTTCTCCCCAGGCAATAGTCTGCATGAAAGATTTTTTTTTTTCTCTTTTACTTTCTATTGGGCTTGCCAGCAACTTAAAAGAGTACTACTTCAAAACAGTAAACAGAAAAGAATGATAAAAAGCGTTATGTTTTATTCTAAGGTGGAATTTTGTCTTTCAAGACCCAACGGTCAAAACCCTGCTTTTATTCAGGCACATCTCTCATTGACTCCAGTGGGAGTTGTACCTGATCCACGACTCTCAAGTTTCAACCAAGAGGAGCTCTGCTTCCACTTACCAAAGTCGTTTTTGCAGAGGTTTTCCACGATGTCGTTATCGTCTTCATTTTTGTTTTTGCAGGCATCACAGACCTTGGGTGCTGGAAATGCAAGCAACAGTCCCCATCAGGCTCGGGGAGAAAAGAACAGCAGGTGGCGTTGGGAACCCTTTGGAAAACGCCGATTTTCCATCCCTTCACCCCATATTCTGTTCCTTCTACCCCTGGTCCCGGAGTTACCGGAGCACTTTCAGGCGCCTTACCTTGCTGCAGACCCGCTACAGGGCTGCCGGTGTGTTTTTAAGGTCACACCTCAACCCAAAGTTTTCGTTTTAACGGGGGAAAGAGTAAGAGAGAGGGTGGGCGGGTGGTGGGGTGCCGGGGCACACGACACAGAGCACGCCAGCCCCGCGCTTCAGCGACGATCCTTGCACAAGGAGATCGGCTCTCTGAGAGCCGCGCGGCTCCAGTCCGGGTTCCCGGACTTTTTCCTTGGGGATGGAGACGAGTGCGGTGCCACTTCCCCGACGGTGCCTGCGGTTTCCCCGGTCCCCTCGGGAAAGCCTCCCTGAGCCTGGTCTGCGTCCACCTCCCCGGTCTCCCTGTCCCGGAGCACCGGGGCGTGCTGCAAGGCAAGGAAGACGCCTTCGTTCCCCCACGGAAAACCGGGGAGGGACCTCGCTGTCGGGACGGCTCATCGGGGGCAGAAGCTGCCGGGCCTGGAGAGGCCCGAAGGTTTCCTCTTACCTTCCCTGGTGACGGGGAGGATGTGGTCGCTGCTGGCCAGCGGGATACAGAGGTCGTTGTCCTTGGGGAAGCGGCTGCAGTCCAGCATGTCGGGCCAGGGGAAGCCGAAGGCGGACATCACCGGGGCGCAGCTCTCCTTCACCTCCTCGCAGAGCGAGTGGCAGGGCTGAATGATCTCGTCCAGGTCGTCGATGCAGACGGGGGCAAAGAGGGAGCAGAGGAACTTCCTGGTGTCGGGGTGGCACTGCTTCTGCACCAGCGGGATCCAGGTGGAGGCCTGCTCCAGCACCTCCTGCACCGTCTCATGCCCTAGGAGGTTGGGTAGCCGCATGCTCTGGTACTCGATGCCCCGGCACAGCAGCATCGGGGCGGGGATGGGTTTGCAGTTGGAGCGCTTGTAGGAGAAGTCGGGCTCCCCGAAAGGGAAGANAAAGGCTCGGGGGCCGGGGTGGCGGGGCGGGCGGCGCGGCGCTGCCCTCAGCCGCAGGCAGCGTCCCCCAGCCCGGGCTCCTGCTGCCAAGCGGGGACGGAGGGTCTGAGCGAGGTGCTGGGGCAAACGGGAGTTTTCTGGATTTTTTTGTATGCAAATGGCAGGGGGAGCGGGGGCTGGGAGGAGCCTGGTGACAGCCATCCAGAAAGGATTGGTCACTACTTTCTCGGTCTGCTTTTGCTCAGGGGGATTGTCTTTTGGCAGGAAATCCTTGCAAGGAACGTTACCATGCGAGCACGGGGAATGAGGGAAAGATCCCGGCGAACAAAGAAGCCCGAGGAGCTCCTGGGCCGGGCAGGGGGCGCGGGGCCGCCCCTGGCCGCGGGTAGCTGGAGGTGAGCTTTGCCGCTGGCACAGCTACTGCGGAGCTGCGGGACCCTCCGCCCTTCCCTGCCCCCCGTGCCCACGTTTGGTGCTTTTGCTGCCAGCGGACGGGCGATGTGGCTGGGTCGGTTCCCAGGCAGGGGGCGAGGCAGGCTGCTCGCTCAGCCTCCGGGGGCTGAGCACCTCAACCTCCTTCCTTGCGATGTTGGCAGGGCTCGGCCCGGCGCTGGAGCCGCAGGCATCAATTGGGGGGTGCCGGCACTCCGTGCCTCCGTGTCGGCAGCGCCCAGCCCGGGGGCTGCCCAGCGGGACCCTCCTTCTGCCCTGAACCTGCCCGTCCTGTCCCGGGCTCTCCCCTGCGAGGAGCGTGGGTCTGAAGCGAACTCTGGCCCTACAGCCCCAGGATGGCTCCTGACTGCCAATGGGGGTTTTCCCTGGTGGAAGCATCCAAGTGCTTTTAAAATACTGTCACCTGGCACGTTTTATTGCGGCTAAAAGCATGGGCCTGGCTCTGCACAGTGGAGGCACATCACTTACCCTTCACTCCTGTCTTCACCTAGAAACTCCCTAAAGAGTTGTATTAGGTTGTCATTACCACCAAGGGGAAGACAACAGGCAAGGCACTGGGATCACACTGCGGCTTCAGCGTGCTTTGGATAATTCTTGGATTTTTAGTAATAGTATTTATGGGATTATTATTGAAAAGAGTAGGCCTGTGTAATATCATTTTGTGGTAAACCACATTCATTAATCAGCTACTGAATATTTCTTCTCACAGAGATCTTTTATGGGAAGCTAGCCTTAGCCATGATGACTTCTGTAAATTGCAGGATCCCTGTAATCTGTTTTCCAGACTGGGCTTCTCAGAGATGTGGGTCACTGCTGGTGGCATAGGAAAGAGATAGGACCTATGGTAATCCCACCAGGAAGGCGCAGGGCTGCCATGCTGGAGTGGCTGCAATGCTGCCCCAGGCAGGCTGTAGTCATAGGCTGAAGCCAGTGCTGCCAGGATTTTCAGAGGAGATTCCAAGATCCTTTCCAGTGGGCCAAGTTGATGAATGTAATCTGCCTGTAAACCAGTTTCTCTCATGAAAGTTGTTTGATACCTGGAAAATAAATATCCTGAATGTCTAGTATCACTTGTGGAAGTACTTGGAAGTAGTTTATTTCTTACAGCACCGCATCTTCTTACCACTTATTATCTGTGTTTGGGTAATTCCTTTAAACAGTACCTATGTAAGCTCTTGGCCTCAGTTGCCTGCCATGGCACTGAGCCCCACTGATGACTTATTGCAGCCATTTTAAACCTCTTTTGCCAAGAGGTTGTCATAGGCTGTAGCCTTTGCCACTTGGTGAAAATGACCCTTCCAGCTCCCAGTGGTGGTTCCACCAGCCTCTGTCCTCAGGCTTCTCTTCAGTGGAAGGAAATCTACCAACAGGTTTGCTCTTGCCCTGAATGGCTGGGGTGTTCACCAGGTCTTTGTAAAATGGACAGGTTTGTTGTTTTGCTATCCTTTTTTGATCCATAAATTCTTTCTATGCTACTTTCCACAAATCAAGCCAGCTAGGCTATGTGGAAGCAAAGGCCCAAACCTGGCCAGACTGTTTAGACTAGAGATAATAACCATTCTTTGTGGTGGAGGATGACAAATTTCCAACAGAAACCTGCTCCTTTTTTTCACCAGAATTGTTTGCTTGTTTGTTTCCAGCCCACAGGAAATAAGCAGGCAAGCCACGCATTTTTTCCCCTGTATTAAGCTTTGATTTGAAATGAGGTTTTATTGAGACCTTACTATTTCCGGTTTTAATTGTTCCCGATGAACTTATTTACTATAAACTTGAAATGATCCAAGATCATGTAAACAAAAGCAGCCCAAGCCTTCAGACCCGAGCAAACATTATTGCCCTCGCTCTGATCCCTTGCAGGTAAAAGCGCCAGAGCGAGAGGCTGTCACCTCGGGCACAGCGTTCCCAGCCTGCGGACCCGAATGCTTTTCGCGGTCGCTGCAGGTCAGCAGGGCCCCTTCTCCAGCGCTGGGCTCTCTGCAGGGACCGGCGCCCGCGGCCAGAAAACCTGCCCCCTTCCGAAGGTCCGCATGATGCTCTCCCTGCGGGCCGGCCCCGCTCCGCCTGCAGGAGGGGTGTGGCTGGTGCTGGGCTGGTTCTTGCTGCCCCAGGTGCACTGCCCTCCCCGGCTGCCGGGACACGCGTCGGGGCCGGGGGTGGGACGTACACAGCATAACCCGGGAGCGTCCCCGGGGATACCCGCTTGGGACAATAAACATCCACTGTCTCACGCTTACCTGGGAACGAAACTAATGAGCTGATGCCTGCCCTCCGTCCCCGCCCTGCCCCGGCTCTTTAAGCACAGGTGCGGTGCCTGCCGCTGTTCTGCCTGGCAAGGTGCTGCCAGGTAAGGGCGCAGAGATCCGCCTCTCGGGAAAGGCGGGGGGTAAAGGTCTGGGCGACCTGGTCCGACCCTGCAGGAGCCAAGCAGGACGGCACTCCTAAAATGCAGTGATGTTTTAAGGTATATATATATTTTTTAATATGTATCAAGGTGTATTTTTATTGTTTTAAAGGGAGCATGGGCTTTGAAGCACCTGTAAATCCATCAAGTGCCATGAATAGTTGAGCTTCTTTAAAGCCCTGAAAGTAACATAAGTGTTTAAGCCACTTTAGATGCTTA
Organism: Formicarius rufipectus; assembly: GCA_013399695.1. Classification (NCBI taxonomy): domain Eukaryota; kingdom Metazoa; phylum Chordata; class Aves; order Passeriformes; family Formicariidae; genus Formicarius; species Formicarius rufipectus. The sequence continues at coordinate 1,055,791 of VXAU01005997.1, forward strand.
AATCTATATAAGCTGTTATAAACTTTAATCCTCAAGTGCTTAAATTACCTTACATCTCGAGAGTTACATGAGAGAATGAGCTGCCTGGAAAGCAAGACCCCAGCTCTAGTCTCTCTCTTCCCAACCCCTCAGTAAATGTTACCTAATGGATGGTGGTGAAAATGAATGAACTGTGGGGAAAACGACTGGAGTCCTTGGTGCTTGCAGGCACTTCAGTGTAGCACTGCATTCTAAGGGGTGTGCCCGGTCAGTGTCATCCAAGTTAAAACTGTCATGTCGCTTCCCCTTGTTTTCAAGCTTTGATGTGTACCCTTTTCTGACCAGTCCTTGAAGCTGAGAAGTGGAAAAGGGAAAATGTACTGACTTGCTTGTCTGCTAAAGAGTGGGCAAGGTACTTGCTTCAACACAGGCAGCAATAGAGTATGAATTTGTTAATCTGTTGCATACTTTTCCAGATCTGTTGCCTTGAGATCACTCAGTCCCTTACCTGGCTATGTAGGAGCTTCTTTGCTTCCCCTATGAGGTGCTTTGGTAATGTGATGAGCCTTGAGGCAAAAACTGCCATCATTGATGGCTGTTCCGCCCTGAGCACCATATTCTTCTCTCATTGACCTGCAGGCATCATGGTCCTTTTCAGCTGCAGAATCGTAGGCATGGGATAACTGTGACTGGAGGAAACCTCCAGAGACTATCTATAGTCCAACTCACACTCCAAGTTCTGCCTTTTGCTGGGTGGTTTGCAGCCTGACACATCTGAGACCTTAGTGGGGTGCCGACACTTACCTGGGACCTGGGAGCCTCGATTCAAGGCTGTATTTCAGCCTCTCTGCTCTCTCTGGAAGAACCCTGAACTCCTGGGCAGCCCACGGGTTGGATTCCCACTCTAGAAGATGGTAAGATCAGAATGGATTGTTGATCACCCTGAGAGCAGTGATTTGCAGAGGGAGGCATGGACCCATGGAGGGCAGCCAAGCCTTACCCAGCACAAAACATCCACCTTTCCCTGGCAGCCAGGTGCTGCTTTCATCCCTTGAGGGAGTCCAGCCCCACTGACACTTACTGGTGGGAGTAGCCAGTCCAAGCAGGTTAGGGTGATACTGACCTCAGGGGCTCTCTTAAAAGAAAGCAAAAAATTGGAGCTTGAGGAACTACCCTTTGGTTATTACCATTGTAGAGGAATGAAAAATCGATGACTTTTTAGGTCACTTCCTTCAGCTCAAAAAATGGCAGTGATGAGGACAAAACTGACTTTCTTACCATGATGAAGACATCTGAGGAAAATTTCTGCTTACCTTTAAAAATGGGCTCCAACATCACAATACAAAAATTTTACCACTATTTGAATCTCACAATTGCTTTTGATAGGAAAAAAGTAAGATTCCATAGGTTTTACTGTGAGGCAGCTCAGCAACAAATCTCTCCTGATGCTGTTTCAGTGGCTGATAAGGTGGAATTTAACATTTTCCAGATCTGGACTGGGCAGCAATCTTGTTTTCTGTTGCTCAATATTTAAAGTTCCATTGTCAAAAACTGCATGTGCTGCAGATATATCTTTTCCACCCTTCCCTTCTCTGAAAGAAACCCGTAAAAAAAAAGTTCCCTTTTTCTTTGTGTTTCATTTGGGATGCTCACTGAAAATGCAACAGCGAGCTGCTCATGCATTTTGGGTGTTGGCTCATGCTCAAAGCATATTGAGAATACGCCCGAGCGGCACGGGAAAAATCATCTTTGGGTAATGGCAGAAGAACCTCTTGGTGGCGCTTGTGCACACCATGTTTTTCCCTTTGCCCAGTGACACGAGGTATCGATCTTCCAGTGCGCTGTATTTCTGCTCGCTGCCCTTCTCCAGAAACTCTGTGTCTATTGACTGAAACTCCAGGCCATCTTTAATCAGAGTTTGATGTCATGGAAAGGAAAGATCAAACTGGGGCTGATTATTTTCAAGTGGAAAGAAAACCAAGTTGCACAGAGTTTTCTAGGTTTTTTACTTTTATTATTAATTGTAGTGGTCCTTCCCTCAATAGTTTCCCTGTATTTAGTATCTTAAAATTTTGGGGTAACTTTTTTTCCAATTTGGAATGTTTTCCATAGGAACATTATTAGATATTATTTCAAACCACTGCTTTTTAATGTTGCTTTGTGCTTTCCATTTGTCTGAAATGGTAAATACAGGTGCTTGGATGTTGTATTACACACAACACATGTATGTATATACATCTAGATTTATTTGTATGCTAGTGCTTTAGCAAGTTATGATCCTTCAAATTTATCAGACATCTATATCTGGCTATAGTTTTTGTCCCGGTGAGCGTTTTTGCTCATGCAGATTTTCTGTTTGTAAGTACCGATCCATTTATTGTCTGTCTGATCTAAGTGCTGGCTGACAAAGGTAGCAGAGCCCATACCCTAGAGGTCTACAATTGCTTGGTACTTGGTCTTCCTAGCATGTTTCATTTAAAAAGCTATAATGTAATAAGTCTTTCCTTTCCTTCCCCTCAGCTATTATTTGCAGCCTGGCAGTAGCTAGCACCTTGAGCTGAGAACAGGGCCCTGCTGGGTGAGCCATAGAAAAGGACAGGGTGTTTATACCAAAATACTTGAGTTCTATGTAGGGCATGAATGCTTCAAAAGAGGAAAAAGGAGAATTGCTGCCTCCATCTAGGCAAAGTGGCATGGGGCAGAAATACTGCCATCGTTTGCCACAGTGAAAAGTTTCACTGTCATGAGGGGTCTTAGCTCCAAATTTTACTTCCCATTAAGACTTTGGCAGGTTTTAGCCATTTGCGTTCAAGACTGCCCTAGTACTTCCCCTGAGGAGGAGTTGCTGAAGCTGTGGACGTTGGTGAGCTTTGGTGTGGATCTGCATTCTGAGGGGTCATGTAGTTTTGCAGATGGATAGGAAAAAGTAGCCACTGACAGGAAAAAGTAGCCACTGACTGGGAAAAGTAGCCACCAACTGCTCTGCTTCTGCTTAGCAGTGCTTAACAGAGAAAACAACTATAAATGAGTGTGTGAGAGAGGCAGGTATAGAAACTCACTTTCAGAACTAACTGCTACTTGTGCGGAAATGGTCAGATATGCGGTTAGATAGCTAGTCTAATGGCCTCAAGGTTTGGACATCTGTTACTTGTTCTGGGAAATTACTTTTAAATAAGTTGTAGTAAAAGATTTTTAAAAAGTAAAATCAAGAGAACCTGTTGCCTAAAGGTATACAATTTGAAATATTAGGCCTGATTGAAAATAAAGCAATGAAAACAATAATGTCAGATAGATCTAGCCAACAAGTTAGTCTCTGTATTGATTTGAGTTAAATGACAAAGTGGTTTAAGTAATCAAACTAGTTGGTACATAATCAGTAATTAAAATATATTTGTGGATTCTAGAGTTGGTATTTCCAAATATTAAAAAAATCCAGAAATTTGAAGTAGCTGACCCAGAAGCAGTCTGTGTGACATGGCTTATGACCTATCAGTGTTATATCTGCAGTTTTCACAAAGTTCAGAAATAACTGAAAAAAGCAAGCAACTTTGACTTAATATGCATTCAACAAGGAATATAGTCAAACTTTACTTCAGCATCTCCAGTTTCTTCTTTCCTTTCTGCTTTCAAACTAGAAATTTAGAGTTTTACCTTCCTAAACTTGACACAGAAAAGTAAACTCAAAGAGGCTGGTAAAGGAACCCCTATTTGAAATCCATTATAATCATGGTCTTCTCCATATGTATTTTTTCTTTCCCAGTACATGCAAATGCATACTTGTAATATAGGCTGACATAAGTTTTAGAATCATCCACTACATTTATTTGTTATTTCCGTGGGCTTTCATACTTTTAAGTATTTTTTTCTGTAAATTTCAGTATTTTCAGTATTCCCAGCTGTTTGTTGACCGTGTAACTAATCCATCTCAGCCTCCCTCTATCCAAATAGTTTGTCAATGCTTGGTCTTCTGGAGTGTTGAAACTGATAGTTTTGAGGAAAGTAAGTGCCTTGCAACCCATGTTTCCAAGTGGTGTGTATCTGGCTTGACTGACCCCCTTTAGGGAAAATTTCACATTTGGAGAAAAGGTGAGGATGTTTTCCTCTGGTTTACTTGTGTAATTTTTTTTCTGAAAGTTTTCATATCAAACAAGAATTGCTAATTCCTGGTAAGTAAAGTTGTAGCAGACAATGTGTTAAAGTCAGTTTAGACTTAATATTTACATCTGTAAATAAATGGTGAAATTATGTTGTTTTGAGTAGTTCTATAAACACTGAAAATAGAGGTACTGTGGTTTACAGTTGTGTATCCTTTGCTACTTAATATATAGAGCTACATATCTGAGGCTTGAAAGCATTTAACCTGATAGAGGTGGACAAAGCTAAAACCAAGTGGCATTATGTTAATTTGGTTTGGCACAATTTATATTGAAAATGTTGCTTGAAAAATCAGAGTAAATGCTTAAGAATGGTAATACTAGGCCAGTTCACTTTACATGGGTGTGGTGTCACCTGAGTTTTGTTCTTTTTTACCTTTCTTTCCCTAAGGATGATTTGCCCCTGTGAACACCAGGACTTCACTTGGTGCTGTGTTACCCAGTCTGCCTGGGTGTGCCCTTCATAACGGCAGCTAATTGTGGACTGGAGTCATTAGCCAGTTTGAGAGTTAGAGCTTCTTATGTAATCAAGCATATAAACAGCTGCCATTCCCTCCTCCCAGTCTCAAGTGTTTGCAATTTTGAGACCCTATATATTACAGTAGTTTTCTGACAGAAGTCACTTGCTGGTTGGGAGAGCTACATATCTGTGGAAAGTGTTCCTAGGGCATCAGATTTCCCCACCCAGGGAAAGACTGGGCATGTGATGTCCTGCTGATGCTGAAGATGTCCTGCACAGTCCTCTGCTTGACAGGGAGTTTGGAGGCACAATCTACCAGGTGCACATACCCTCTACAATTCTGATGATGGGGTCAATGTCCTTGCCCTGCCTTTGTATCATCTAATCAACTATCTTAACACGGATGTTTCTCTTCTGCCTGTTCAAAAAAGACTTCCTGACAGTTTCCAGGGAACATTTGTCCCTTCCCATGTGGCTCCTGCCTCCCCACATGATTTGGGATTCCTCCCATTGCTGTGTGTCACTGGCCTTGGGAAGGTTATGGCACTGTCACCTCCCCCTTTTACTGTAGAAATATCATCTTCCATCTGTGACTACTAAAATCCAGAGTGCTGTTGTCATAATGGAAAAAATGAGAAGGGGAACCTTAGGGAATTTGGCCTTGGTGAGGATCATGTCCTCCTTGGCTCCTGCACTTGCACGGAGGATTATCTGATTGTGGTTCGCCTGAGATGTAATTAGCCTGCTAAATGATAGACGAGATGGAAGGAATGTGTGACATTTGTGTATCTGGGTCTGTAACTGCAGTTTCCACATGAAGATGTGCCAGCCTCTGCCTGGATCAGGGGATTGAAGCACAGCTCTAGATGAGGAACAGGGAAGATTCTAAATGACACAGAAAATTGCTTTTGTTCTTTGGCCATACACGAGTCTCCACCTCTGTGGAGGACATTTGCCTCAAGATTTTGAGAGGGGCTTTTGCATTGGATCTGTATTGCCTGGTGTAATTGTACTTACACTGAGTATTTTAATATCTTCCTTACTCATGCTCTGGGTTGGATTGGCAAGACTGAAAGGAATCTGAGTAGCACTTCTGACAGCAAAAGGAAAAGATTTGTGCTTTAGAGAGTAATCTCATTGGATATACTCATCCGTGCTTTTGAATTGTTTTGAAAACAAATGTCCCCCCTTTGCGATCTACCTGAGTTTAGACGCAACTGAACTTGCTCCTGCTCACTGAAAACCAGAGCAGCTCTGCAGCACATGTTTTATTAGGGGAGGGCAGGGAACAGGTTAACAACCCCATCCCCCTCAAAAGCTAGTAGAAATAAATATGTATTAGTGTTCAAAGCATTCTTTTTTTCCTCTCTTGAAGTATTTCTTCAACCAATTATGTGAGAAATTCATTGTATGTGAGGATTTTGTAATAGGCAAGTGAATTAGCTGTTTGCAGACCTGCTCCCCTCCGTAAATGGGAACACGCCATATGACAGTGGGCCAGATTTTACTGTTCTAGGCATCACTGATATAACTGTTTATTCTCTGAGCCTGGAAGAGATCCAGCAGGATTTAGTTTTATGAGGTTTAATGTAAAGGTGTTGTATTTCACGAGATGAAATCATAACACAGTGGGTTTGCAAGAATTCTGAAAGATTATTTTTTCAGAGTGTTGGCAAGCGCAATTCTCCCGTGAATTATGTGTCTAAAAGAGAAATATAGATCTTCTTTCATTAGGCTGAAATGATAACTAATCCTTAATCCTTCCTAGATGGCCTGTGTCATTAATGCTGTCTGTTCATTTAGCATGTGTGCAGGTAACAGCTTTAATTCTATAATGCTATGAAATGTGCAGCTGTGCTATAGCCATAGGGGCTAGCCATATATTTGAAATGCCTGCTGTTATTTTTGGGATATATCTCTGAATTTTTTTTCTTTCGGTTATTTTATTTTTGTTTTTCTAGACCTCTTGATTTTGTGAAGAGAAAGAAGCATCTGGCATCTCTGACCTATTTATAGTTACAGAAGACCTGTTAGTGTTATTAATGGTATCTGCAATATGTCAATGAATACTTATCTTCTACTTGAGCAGATTTTCCTTTGGCTATTTCATTATGGAGAATGATGACTGTTGAGCAGTTTCTAGAGGTTTCCCTTCAGATGATGCCTCATATATTAAGCAGAAGAGATTGCACTTATTTAATGTTGTTGGTTCCCAGCTACTTTTCTCTGCTTTACAGCAATTTGTGCATATGTTCTCTATTTACCTTGCCCTGTTCTGGGAGACAGAGGAGTGGCTCTATGAAAGAGGCACAGGGCTGGGAAAAAAATTACTTCTCTTTTCAACTTTGCTTAATTCAGTGTGATTTTAA